>JABSMR010097751.1:0-12460 GCA_018902295.1 Dusona sp. PSUC_FEM 10030013 | reverse complement strand
TGAAACATAAAAAACGAACTGTTCGTTACCATCATTTACATATATATATATGTTTTCCCTATGCTTGCATAGGACTCGTATTTTGAAAGAATTTCTTTCGAGCGAGTCGTGCTGACGCACGGTCGCACACACACACACACATGGCAAACGTCATTCATCGAGTTTTTCGAGTCCGGCCCGTGCGGATCATTGAAACTCGATGGAAGACACGCGCCGTGACACCTGGCGGTAGTCTGCGGGAGCTCGTTGGCGAGTTCGAAATGGGGCAAACGGGAGGAGAGTCGAGATAGCAATAATGACAAGTAGTAGTAGTAGTAGTAGTATTTCGACGAATGACGACTTTATTCACCGAGGACCCCTCCATCATGTAGCGCCATCAACGGATAACGAAATATTACGGAACATTTTCACAACTATTCGCCCAGCCACTATTCGCCAATCGAACTAATGAAAAAAAAAATCAACTAACTTGCCGTTTTCGCTATTCGCGAGCCACCAATTCTTTACTCATGTCGATACCGTCGTCGCCGTTAATAATATTAATGCAACCAGTAATGATAAAATAATAAGAGCGTCCAACGTTGGTTAAAAATTCTTGGATTTGGAAGTAATTATATCATAAGCAACAACCCGAAACCTTAGTAAATGGCGGACGTCGAAAAGAGTGGCAAGCGGTAAGTAGCTGATTGACATACACAAGCAGATTGCGCATGTCGAAAGTTTATTTACATCAAACGATAATAAAGACACTCTACGCACCAAGACATTTATATACTCGACATGAAGAGAAAAAAAAGCTTGATCGAATTGAAAAAAAAAAAAAATATGGTGTAGCGGCGAATGCAATTAATGAAATTGATTAAAAATATAGGTATGGTCTGGTGTGCCCGAAGAAAAAAACGTTATTGGCTCCAATAGCGACGAATGTATTTGGAAATGAGGAGGAATCGTCGGAAGAGGACGGAACGGACTGGGTGAAGAAGGCTCTAAAAGCGGAGGGCGAAAAGAATCTTGGAAAGAAACAGACTCGTTTGAATATAGAAAGAGCGTTGAAACAAGATCCTACTATATGCCAGTATGACGAAGTATTTGAAGATATGAAGAAGCTCGAGGAGGATAAGGGCAAGAGAAAAAAGAAAGAAATCAAGAAGGCCAAGTACATTGATAATTTGTTGAAAACGGCGGAGAGAAGAAAGAGAGAACAGGAGCATAGAATAGAGCGTATGGTGCAGAAAGAGCGAGAGGCAGAAGGTGCCATGTTCGCGGACAAGGAGAGCTTTGTTACTTCCGCTTACAGAGCCAAACTCGAGGAATTTAATAAGATGGAGATGGAAGAAGAAAATATGGATCGTTTGGAGTCTATAGGGGATGTTACGAAACAGCCGGACATGTCGGGGTTTTATAGGCACTTTTATCATCGAACAATGGCTGGTGAAAAATCGCCGGACGTTTCTGTTGCTGCATCAGGGTCGAGCGATTGGTCTCATGAACGCAACGGCGATCCTCCTCAAATTCAAAGCGTAGACGATCCTACCGACTCGAGCTCGAAATCGAGTCCGGAAAACAACGATAAATTCAAAACGAAAAAATGTAAGCTCTCGTCGAAATCACCAACGAATAAAAAACAACGGACGCGTCAATATCGTCGACGAGCGACGGAATCGGCCTCCGAGTCGGATTCCGATATGCCCGATATGCCCGAGCCAAAGGTCAACGAAGACGCCGCCGTTCAAACGATAAACACGGAAATTCCTATTGGGAAACAAATTTCTAACGATACGAAAGCAGAACGGAGTAAAAAAAAAATTAAACAATCTACCACGGATACAGCAGCAAGTTCAAACAAGGAGAACAATAGCGCTGTAACGGAAATATCGATAGACGAGCCAAGAGCAGCGATAATCGATAATAATGACGATAATTGTATAGTAAATTCAGAATTTAATGAAAAAGCGGAAAAATCGAATCGTGAAAGGCTGGAGGCGAACGGAGCGAAAATACCCAAAGTTTCTATTTGGGAAAAGAGAACAGTCGGACCGGTTTTCGTCGCGACGCTTGAGCGTTATTACGCGCGAAAAGCAATGCGACTAGGCGGCTCGTAGATTACTCATCTACGCTTTATATTATTGTTCAATGTTTAGTACTACTGTCCGGCGATGTAGGAGAGGACAACGAATTGTGTTAAAAAAGTTGTCATATATATATCCAATAGTACAATACCAGTGTACAATCGCTACAATCAACAAAAATAAAACGAAATTATTATTTTATTAAATCCATATTCATTTTCATCATCGTCGGTGCTTGGCGCACGAGACAAAACAGTGAGAATAACATTTTTTTATATTTTTTTATATACATGCATGAATCTATAGCTATTTTGAGTTGGCGTATTGCACGCTCTGCTACGCACCATCACAGTGCGACAGGAGGGTTTATTCCGCCTTCCCCGGCTTTCCCGCGACCCCTATGACGCAGACGAAACACCGTACCCCCCAGAGTTGTCGCGGAGCGGGAAGGTACAGTGTAACCCGCCAAAGCCACATAACTGCTTTTTTAGTATCGAATCAATCGATTCTGTAGTAGCGGCTGGCAGTGACGAGAGAACAAGTCTAATCTGATTGCCCCGCTCCTGTAATCATCGCTATTTGTTTACATTTCCCGCTTCCTCCACACAACAGCAACAACAAGATGACATCCTCGAAGTGTTCTACTGTAAGAGGTACAAACATAAAAATTTATACCACACGGAGGAGTCAGGATCACTAGGTGCTTCCCACTCTTGCCACTCGGGACTCGTTGCGCGCTCCTGTGTTTGCTGACGTCATCGGACAAAGCGAAAGAGAGAGAGAGAGAGAGAGAGAGAGAGAGCCAAAGTATATACCACCAAGCACCAAGTTCGTAAAATGTTCGGCGACGGCCGTTGAAACGTCATTCTCGGCCAATTTGTCTTTCCATTCGGTTATAAGAGAGAGCTTGAATCTCTAACGAAAGTCGAGGATGAGACCGTATGGATTTTTACTCGGCCTGTGCGCGCTCGCGAGTTTATCGAGTGGCCGAAATCTAATATCAGAAAGCTCGACGCCTAACGAAGACTTCATATTGCCCCCCCGTTACACGCATTATGAAAATCTTACAACTCTATTGTGCGAGCTCGTAAAAGATTATCCAAATTTGGCAAAGTTACATACAATTGGTAAGTCGGTCGAGGGACGGGATCTACTCGTTCTCGAGATATCCGAGAACGTCACAAACCGTGGGACGCTCGAACCAATGGTCAAATACGTCGCGAACATGCACGGAGACGAATCCGTCGGCAGAGAACTCATGATTTACTTGGCTCAATATCTTCTTCACAATTATCATACCGATGAAAGAATTGCTAAATTGGTCAACCATACGGATATATTTATCATGCCGTCCATGAATCCCGATGGTTTTGAAAAATCTCACGTAAGTCGACCATACATACATGTTTCCAATATCATCTGTCAAGTTTCTCGCGACTCACGCAAATTTCATCAAATCTCAACTACATGATACAATTACGAACCTACATTAATCCCATATGTGCTCATTGGCGGGCATGTCTTCTATTCTGTTTATTCCCTCTATCTCTCTCTCTGACTCCCTGACAATGTCGGCGCATGCATCATTTGCAGGAAGGCAACTGCGAATCCAACTCGGATTTCTCAGGACGCGAGAATGCCAATAGAGTCGATTTGAACAGAGATTTTCCTGATCAGTTCGACAGCCAAAGCAATAGAATACCACCGGGAGGAAGCATAATCGACGGAAGGCAGAGCGAAACTATAGCGATGATGACGTGGATAACGTCGCAGCCTTTCGTACTCTCTGGAAACTTTCACGGCGGGGCGGTGGTCGCCAGCTATCCTTATGATTCCGGGTAAATCAGATCGTCCCTTTATCTCGTCGAGTTTCTTGCTGTTCTGAGCCAAAATATTATTAAAAAAATGAATATCCTTTATTTGTCACGCAGAACGTCGCGTTCTTGCTGCATCCAGAGCAAATCGCCGGACGACCGACTCTTCAAACATCTGGCTCATTCGTACGCCGACAATCATATAGAGATGCGTAAAGGCAACACTTGTCCTCCCGATAATTTTAAAGGCGGCGTTACAAACGGGGCGTACTGGTACGGCATCTTACATAAATAATTAATGAAATAGAATGATTCGAACTGGGAGCGTCTCATTTAATTCTCGAATCGATCGTTGTTCAGGTACGAAGTTGTAGGCGGTATGCAAGACTTTAATTACGTTCATTCCAACGCTCTCGAAATTACGTTCGAACTGAGCTGCTGTAAATATCCCAATGCCTCGTCAATGCCGGAACATTGGCGCATGAACAAGGAACCCCTCCTCAAGTATTTGGAACAGGCTCATATTGGAATAAAAGGTGATTATTCGAGATTTTATCGGGATCCAGAGACAGCAGAAATGGAGGGAAGGAAGAAGAAAAAAATGTGTTTAACTTTTGTCGCCAGGTCTCGTTCGCGACGAGAATAATCAACCGATCGAGGCGGCTCAAGTTGCGATTCGGGGAATTCCTCGAAACGTGAGTACGACGAATCGCGGTGAATACTGGCGTTTGCTACTACCTGGAAATTACACGATCTACGTTAGAGCCTGGGGGTGAGCTTATTAATAATATAATTATATCGTTCGAGGAAGAAAAAAAAAAGAACATCCAAGCAAGTGTCCAGCTGTTATTGTTGTTGTTATTCTTAGATACGAACCGAGCGAGCCGATAAATGTATCAGTTACGGGAAATGGACCGAGTATCGTCAACGTTGTGCTGCGCACCGATTCTTCGATTGAACAAGGTAAACCCGAGGTGGATTATCCTCAAGAGATACCGGTCTTAACGCGTCTATCACCGCTCGAGAGAATCATCTCGGCTTTGCGCGTCAGTGACTATTAATCGGGGATTCCCTCGTCTCTCTTCGATACAAACAACTTTCCGCCTCTCCTATTCGTCGCGTTCTTTTCTCTTTTCTAATCAAATCCCTTTCTCATGCTTTTTCTTATTTTCATCCCCCCCCGCTCATTATCCATCAAGGCTTGTTTTTATATTTTCGCCCAATCTCACATATCATCCTCTCCCCCGCCCCCCGCCCGTATTCCCTCTTGGATCTTGGTGGCTGGTTCTTTCATTTGTCATTTAATTTGTATTTTTCCAGCAACATAACGGTAACCTCATACACTTTGGATCTCATGCACTCTGATATTCTCGATTTTTTTCTCAAAATCGTGTAATACGGCCTGCAACCTGGACTTGTTTTGTAGACGCTGCTTACTTATAAGGCTTTGGTTCAAGATGCTACAACAAATATAATGATCTTGGCCTCTCTTTTTTAATTTTTTTCCATGAGAGTTAAACGAGTACACAAGGTATGCGAGGAGAATGAACAGAAAAAAACAGAGGAAAAGAAAAATTAAATTATTCCATCGAAATGTTGATCAATTGTGCAATCGAAGAAATGGATGCTGCAAATAATTAGATAACCTTTATTTCGCACCAACTGCAATAAAACTATAAGGAAAAAATGCCGGGCTCAAATTTTTACTTGCCTCCAGAATTGTTATTTTGTCCGTACTCTCTTGTCTATGTGTCTTCCATTTTCTCAAATAATCAAGCTGTCCTTTCGATCTACAGCAGCAGTGCTCGCCTTTGTTGATCGTTTCCTTAAAAAACATGAGAATTTATAAATATAGCCACCGTCGCTTCAAAGCTACTGACCGTAGCTCCGAAGAAATAATTGGAGCAATTGGAAAAAATTAAACAAAATAATAAAATAAAATCTTGTATAATCGAATGTTGTTCCACAATACTCGATGATCGCAAACATATCCAAATGATCGGACGATCAATTGAACACTTGAACCATGAATGACGATCATTTTAAAATGCTTTACCGTTCAACCGATAAAACCCTTTTGGCTCTCAATTATTATAGAAAAAACTATAAAGTGACGTTTATCTAATGTTAAAGAGAAACTACAAGATGAAGCTCTCTGTAGAATAGAATCAACGGATATCGGGTCCCAAATGTTGACGAGTAATATAGAATAGTTTAAATGGGATAGCTACTAGCAACACCCGACAATACTAGTTTCAATTTCATTGTAAAACGAGAAGAAGAAGAAGAAGTAGAAAATAATTTGTAAAAAAAATTTCATTTTCTATGCGAATCGAACGAAGCGAAATACCGCACGAGAGCAAAAGCCAGTGAAAATATCGTCGAGCGGGATTCTCGAAAAATGGATGAATAAGTAAAAAAAGGCACAAGTTGTAACTAGCACAATCTCGATGGCCGAAGTAGCCTAAACTCTGTATTTCCGTGTCTGTATTATTGACGGATTAAGAAAAAGAATAAGAAGAGAATTAAAAAAAAAAAATTTTAATGTACAGTGTATAAAGCGTATTGGAGAAATAAAGTAACCTATTGTTTGCGGCAATGAACGGGTTCGTACAAGGTAGTATAGCGTCGCACCGGCAAGCAGCCAGTTCCTCGCTTCCTCTTTGGAATGTGTTTTATAAACTTTCGTTGTTGTTCGGTTTGGGTGTTTGGGATTGAACATTTCTACCTTGTGTTGTGCGTTACTCGTTAAACTCCCAACGAACTTCCCGCCGCCGCGGCCCCTATTCCTTCGCGTACGCTTACGGGATCGATTATTTATATAAATTGGTGTATGGCGTTACAGTAATTGTTCCCGTATGATTTAGACACGTGGCCCCGGCCCGCTTCACCCTATTTATTGATTTATCCTCATAGAGCATAAATACAGCAAGCTGGAGAGCGTCGAGAGGGGCCGCGACGAGTATGGATTTTTTCGCGAGACAAAATTCATCCACCATGACTACAAAATGATGTACGAGTATCTGAAAGAGCTAAACGAGGATTATCCAAATATAACGCGTTTGTACAGCGTTGGACGTTCGACGGAGGGTCGCGAGTTATATGTCTTGGAAGTAACGTCCAATCCGGGAGAGCACGATCGTAACAAACCGGAAATGAAGTATATCGCCAACATGCATGGGAACGAGGTCGTCGGGAGAGAATTAATGTTGCTCCTGGTGAAATACATGTGCGAGAATTATGAAAAAGATGAGAGAATAACGAGGATCGTGAACGGTGTTCGAGTGCACGTTATGCCGAGCATGAATCCCGATGGATACGAGATTTCGAAAGCCGATGATGTTTTCGGCCTCATTGGAAGAGCCAATGCTAAAAACGTCGATCTTAATCGTAATTTTCCGGATCAATACGGGGAAACTGAGGTACGTAAACTTGGAAAGGGGGAGCGAAGCGGCCGATCGAGTATAACTCGCGCGTGCGCGCGCGCTCGTATAAACGCGTTGCGATATTTCAGGGGCAAGCTCTCCATGTAAGTAAATATGTAAAAAAAAGAGAAGAGAGAATTAATAATTGCGCGGTTACGAGCTTGCCGATAACGATCGCGAAGATGGTTCGTACCGTACGGTCGGTCTATATATCGCTATTATTATTACTACTTTCATAATTGGATATATTTGAATAATGATTTATTTAATATGATAGTTCAATCGGAAACAAGAACCGGAAACGAAAGCCGTTATAGATTGGATTGGAAAAATACCTTTCGTCCTGTCGGCGAATTTGCACGGTGGAGCGCTCGTAGCGAATTATCCATACGACAATGGTCCGAGCTTTGGAAGTTATTCGAATCCGAGCCCCGACGACGCGGTATTCAAAGCCCTCGCACTCGCTTACTCGAACGCTCATACCAGAATGCATCTTGGTAAACCATGTCCACCCCCACCCGGTAGCTCATCGGGTCTTCTCGAGGAACGTTTCCCGTATGGTATAACTAACGGTGCAGCCTGGTATTCGGTATCCGGTGGTATGCAAGACTACAATTATCTACATAGCAACGATTTTGAGATAACTCTTGAGCTTGGATGTACGAAATACCCGAAACCCGAGGAATTACCGACTCTGTGGCTCGAAAATCGGGAAGCCCTCATCCTTTTTATCGAAATGGCAAGTAACTGTGATTGGCGTATAGAGTACGACGATCATCAACCTTCTTCGTCCATTTATTTTTATCTTTTCTCTCTTCGAAAATCTAAACGCAGTCGAGAAAAGGTGTACACGGCCTGGTGCGTTCGTCAATCGGTAATCCAATCGCACACGCGACTATCAGCGTCGAGGGTATAAATCACGATATTTATACAGCGAGTCAAGGTGATTACTGGCGTCTGTTGGTACCAGGAAGTTACAACGTGACGGCAAGCGCTATCGGATACGAAGCTTTGACCCAAACTATCAACATACCGGAGGCTGGTTCGCGCGAGGCCACGTTGGATTTCACGCTGATGCGTGACGATAACGAGCATTGGTAACGCCAATTTAAAGCGTGTCAAACAATATAATCTTTTTTTTTCTCTTTCATTATCTTTCTTGGCCCGCAAACAGGTCTTCCGCCTACGATTTCCGTCAGATGATAAACATGAGGAAGGGATACTTGAAAAACTCTGAGTTGAGTGCTCGTTTGAGCGAGTTGGAAAATCGATATCCCGACACGGCCGAATTCAAGGCCGGAGATTCGTTGATCAGCATGGCTATCCATTCTTTAAAAGTAACGCACTCGGTAAGTACCGTCCTCGTCGTCGTCGTCGTCGTCGTCGTCGCGATTAATGCGAGAGTAAATAATCTCTTTCTCGTCTATTCTCAACACAGATCGGAGCTCCGGAAGAGAATAAATTTCATATTGCCCTAATTGGCGGGTTATTCGCTTCCCAGCCGGTAGGACGCGAAATGATTTTGAGAATAGCGACTCATCTGTTGACGGGAGATCGTATAGGTGATCCACCGATAAAGAATCTCCTCGATAACGTGGTTCTTCACTTTATACCAGGTCTCGATCCGAGCTTCGACCGAATCCCTGACAATTGCAATCCTCTCTTTAATAATGATGAGGTTGGAAATAAATTAATAACCCAGGATGACGAGGATGCCGAGGGTCTCGACCCTGTCACCAATAGCTTACGAAAAATTTTGAGAAACGAGAACTACGATGGGATTATAACTTTCGGTGGCGGAAAGAAAACAGTCGGGTAAATGATATGAAAGATAATCGCGGGCTTGATTTGGCCAATTATCGTTGTAACTATTATAACACGTTGATCCACGATGCTTTTCTTTGGGTTTCGTTACATCCGCAGACATACGGAAAGTGACCTGAATGTATTCCACGAGCTAGCGGAGAATTACGACTCGCAAATGTCAAAGAAAAAATGTCAATTACAATTGTCGAGCAACGACTCGATCGCTGTCGCAAATTATATCAAACGAAAATACAATATACCTGTGGTGAGTGAATTATATACTTTTGACAGAGTAGGGCTGGGCTGTGGATTTTAGTGAAAAAAAAAGAAATAAATAATAAATTTCATCAATATTTCAGATCGATCTGTCGCTCTCTTGTTGCAAATATCCACCGGCCGAGACGATACCAACGATTTGGCGTGAAAATTTAATACCGTTGAAGGATTTGCTGATGAAACTTGCGACAGGTGTGCGAGCCGTTATAACCGATGCCGAAGGTAAACCGTTGCGCGACGCCATAGTACAAATTGAATCGAGTACATACCCAGTATCGGCAAACATGGCTTATTTCAAAAAGATTCTTCTACCTGGGAGTTACTCGATTGAATTTTCGTGCCCGGGATACGGATCAAAGAGGATCGGGGTCGAGATTAAGAAAAGTTCGATAACGAACCTAAGGGTTTCCTTGAAAAAACTGCTCGATTTGTCAAGCGGCGGCGGTGGCGGCGGTGGCGTCTCGATAGATGATTCCCCAGCGGACCGAAATAACAATTCCGTCGACGGATTGAACCGGCTAATGGATGATTTGAACGGTAAATATCCCAGCGTATCCAAGATGCACGAAATTGGCAAAAATTCGAGGACCGGGTCAAGAATAATGGCACTCGAGATAGGAATACAAAACGACAAAATCGAATTGACCGGTAGGCCGAGGATTATTATTTCCGCGGGTGTTGGCCCGGGAGCTCCCGTAACATCTGATATTGCTGTTACTTTCGCGACTCATCTTCTGAGCAATTACAAAAAGGATCAAGAGATAACGGATTATATTGAAAAATTTAACATCTACGTTGCGCCGAATTTGCATCCCCTTGAGGATGAAAAGTCGACGTGTCCTACAGATTTGCCGCCGCCGCCGCAGCCTTCGAACAATATATTAAAATTCCCGATTAACGCGGAGCTTGGTCCCGCTTCCCGCATGATTGTCGATTGGTACAAGAGAATTAATGCCATTTTCGCTATTAATCTCGACACCGGCTCGAAACACGTGGAAATTCCGTACGGCGATGAACAAGACGAGACTATTCTCCGATCACTCGGCAACACATACGCCAAATTCGCTGCTCTTGGAAAAAGCTCCAACCTTTCGAAAGGTCCGTGCAGGCCTGCGGATATTCCTATCGACGAGAATGGAGTATCTTACGGTGGAAGCGTTATCGCCGGAGGTCGTTCCGACTCGCTCATGGATTACCTCTACTCCAACACAAGCACACTTATGATAAACGCTTATGTCACCTGTTGCAACACCGACAGCGTTCTCCAACTGTGGGAAGATAACGTTAAGGCTCTCCTCGCAATATTTAAATCTATCGAGCAGGGTGTTACGGGATACGTCGTTACGGAGGATGACCAACCGATCGCTAATGCCATCATTACTTACGACCAATCGAGACATCCCATTATTAATAACAAAAATGGCGCTTATTGGATATTGTTGCCATCTGGAACTCATACCATCACCGTCAATGCTCCTGGCTACCATTCCGACACCAAACTCATTCTTACCCCCGATCTCAACAACTTTTCACATTTAATGTTTAAACTCTCCCGTGACGAGACCGTCCTCGGCATGCCCAGATTGGTATTTGTCATCGTTTCCGGTAAGTCCATCCTCCTCCTCCTCCTCCTCCTCCTCTTGGCCAAATATCACCATCCATAGATTCACATATAAATACATATTTACAGGTATAATATGCCTGGGAATCGTCGTTCTTGCGGTTTGCTGCTACGCGAGGTGCCAAGCACCAAGAAACGCTCAAAATAACAATTGGAGGGAATACGCTTTCAGTCTTCTTGGCGATGGTTCAACTTTTTTTGACGACGATGAGAAAGAAGTCGAAATTTTCAAACGACCGGCCAATCGAGGTTTTTTTTTTTTCTTCCTTCTTTACCTCTTAATAAAAATAATATCCTCGTACAATTGGCACAATTTACTTTTTTTTCTTTTCAAACAGCGCTAATAGAAAAAGGCAAAGAGGTTGTTATTCAACGACCCTACTTCGACGACGACGACGACGACGACGAGGACCAGGAGGAGGAAGAGGAAGAGGAGGAAAAGCACGCTTCGAGTTCGGGTCAAGAAAGCGATCTGGAGTTTATCAGACCCGACGATCGAGACTGTGAAGAAAAAATTCCGATTGTAACGCAAAATTAACAACTATGCGAATCCGTCCACTTGGAAATATGTAGTATATAGTTATTTTATTTAAAATGAAAAAAGAGATAAAAACAAAGATTTATCTATCGAGGAAGCAACGAAAACGATTCCTTTGCAACACTATTTGAGGGGGGATGAATCTGTGCGACAAACTATCATCTATTTGTACAATCTTATACTTTTATCGTATGTAAATATGTACACTATATACAACATATACGTATGTATGGATCGTGCATAGTGATAACGAGAAACGAGATATTGTTGTCTAGAAAAGGAGGACGACGAGAGAGGGAGAGAGGACCACGGAATAGATATGATCGATCTATTCTGTGATGATTGCACATTGAACGAAAGTTGAGAATCACGTGTCGAGAAATATTTCAATGAATTTCGGTGCTTCCATGAATGATTATTCCTTCACATTTTTAGACATGTTATATTTTTATTACAAATACGATCTAGCTTTTGTATCATCATTATGATGATTTTTATTATTGATATTATAACATAATGGTAGTGCTGTACTTAATTTATATACATATACTGTTTTATACCGGTAAACGTAAAAAAAATCGAGAGGCACATTTCGAAATTACATACGTTAGTTTTATTTCTTTATACGTGTAAGAAAGATTAGAGAACGCTCATTTTGCCCTCATTGTTAGATATTAAAATATTATACATTCCTAAGATTTGTACGTTCGTTTCAAACAACCCGTAAACTTATATCCAGTCTTCCACACCTTGGCTCAAAAGTCCAGTTGTCATTTCCCCCCGGTCCTCAATTATCCTCACTTGTTTTATCGGCGTTTTTTTTTCCTCTGCCAAAAAAGAAGAAAAGTGATATCGCTACCCGATTTTACCTCGATAAAACGGACAATTCACTTTTATCGAGAGTATCCCCC
>JABSMR010097640.1:0-12460 GCA_018902295.1 Dusona sp. PSUC_FEM 10030013 | reverse complement strand
CATAATCGAATTCAATTTTCGTCGGGAGAAGTCTTTAATGAAATTATTGAATGAGAAGCAGAGACAATTAATTTGATATATTTATTTGATTTGTTATTGCAGGCTTGCGGTGGTTCGCCAGGTGCTAATGTACTTCCGGTACCTGTACCGATACCCGTACCCGTACCCTATCCGGTTCCGGTGCCAGCGTCGTTGTGGACCGGTGATTTTGCCGCGGCTGCGTCGTCAATGATAACTCGTGGGACAACACCCGAGGGAACTCTTCGTTTGCGTGGCGATCCATCGGCTCCTTGGTTCTCCTGGCACCCGAGATTCAATCAACCATTGAACGGTGCGAGAATCGATTCTAAAAGTTCGATCGGTGGATTTGATCCACGCGCGTTCGGATTCAAACCTGAGGAAATAGCGCCAAGAATCTACAGCCCCGCTGTCGAAGAAACTCTAACATTGTCCCCGGAGCCTGTTGTGCCACCCGCTGAGGACTTGATCGAAAATTCAGTTGACCGACGTGCCAACGATTGCCAAAATGTCGAGCAACCATCCGCCGAATCAAGTAACTCCGAAGAGCCAAAAAATCCGGGAAAACTGAACGAAATATTGACCGTAGATCTTCCTATTACAGAAGAAAAAATAGTGCCAGAAGTAATCGAAGCTGCGATCAATTTACCCGAGGAAGTTGACGCGTTTTCATCTGCAACGGAAAAAAGTTCACCGACCGAGCAATCGATCGATGATACTGAAGATAGTTCCGCAGAATCATCGTCCAGTCGTGGAAACAAAAACGAGGGTGGCGGCGGTGGCGACGACGACGAAGACGGAGAAGAAGGACAAAGTATGTATCGTCATTCGCGTGAAAATTCTGCCAGTTCATCCGGCCGATCGTCGGCTGACAGTAGCGATCTTGAAGACTCAGCTTCTCATCGTTTCTCTCGTGTTTTCGTCGTAAACGACGATTCGCTAACGAGCGACAATGAGATTGAGGAGAACGAAGACTCCGACTCGCCTCGCGAGACTCTCGTCAAACTCAAACGAGTTACGTCCCTTGCCGAAGTCGAACCAGTCGTTCTACGACGGGTTCGCCTCCTCGACGAGGACATGACGTTACCGAGAGAATCCGGAGATTTAGACAATTCTTCTGAGCGCAGCGTAGAACGACGAACGAACAGAATCGAGCGAAAAATCGATCTCTTTGCCGAACACGATCAGGATTCGAATGAAATTTATCTCGCGAGTTCCACTGATTTTTCCGAAAATAAGATACAACTGAAATCAATAAAAAATTTAAATCCCGATGACGATAGATTATCGACCGTTAACAACGTCCACGATCTCAATGTTTCGGTCGAAGAAAACATTTCTAATCAATTTGTTGAAGATAATAATTGGGATTCCGTAATAACTCCCGATTCTCTTGAAATTGTTGAAACTTTAGGCCGTGATAATTTGATGAAACGCGACAACGGATCGCTCAAACGCGACATATCGTCAAATTGTTACGTTGAAACAGATCATCGTACGCGTTCCGGAGAAGTGGAAATTTCCTTGAAAAAATTGACAATAGACGATATGAACGATAGTCCTATAATTATAAACGATAAAGTTTCCTTATCGATCGAGAACGCGTCGTTGGAAGAGTCAGAGTCCAAAAATATCGATCAGACAATCGTAGAAGTTGGGAAGATTGGGAAAAACGTTGAATCTCAAAATTCTTCATCGACGACCGACAGCAGTGAGATAAATACGACTGGTAGTGAAATAAGCAGCGACGAATTGCACGAGTACGAAATATCCCCAAAGAAAAATGATCTTCAAATACCGGTATTTCGACGATCGCAAATTCAATGTAAAAGTTTGACCGACGATGAAAAATCAATTGCAGGAAAAAATGGTACTCCAGCGCCAGCATTACCGCGAAAAATGTTCCGCCTGGAAAGCAGCGAGTCCTCGTCGTTAAATCCAGAATTTATTATTGAGCAATCACCGTTGCACGTTTCGACACCAAAAAAGGAATCTTCCTCACCCGTCGTACCTCCGAGACCTCAGAAAGTCTCGGCGGAATCGTTGAAAACTCGAGAAAACTGTCGTACCGACGAAAAATTGATTTTTCTTGACGGGAGAAAGAGTGGTACGTACGAGCCGATTACACATGCGCCAACTCGAAACGTCGGTGACATAATATCCAGCAAGATACAGGAAATCTTCAAAAATTCGGCCTCACGAAAGGACGAGGAGGAGAAGGAGGAGGAGGAGGAGGAGGCGAAGGTGGTGGTTGTGGAGGATGAGAGGATGGTGGAGTGTATCGGTAGGTCGCGTGACGAAAGCATCGCGGTGAGAGGCGAGAAATTCGAGGTGTCTCAGGTGGGAGGTCTCAGCGAGGTCGTCGGCAGTGATCGTGGAGGTGGTAATAACGAATGGTTGAACGACGAGAGGGGAAAGGCTACAACGAGATTTCGCTCAGTCGAGCGACGCACGCCCACACGAAAGGAGGATAATGGCGGCTGCTTTTCACCTACGTCTACGACGACGAGGGAACAACAACAACAACAGCAAGAGCAAGCGAGAGCAGCAACGTCGAACTGTCCCTCACCCAACAGCAACAGCAACAACAACAACAACAACAACAACAACAACAACAACAATAACAAGTATAGGAGCCTCGTGATGATTACCCAAGGGGCTTATCAGCCCGTGAGCGTTATCACGTCGGACACAACAACCTTGTTACAACCGAACGAGAACGAGACACAGTCGAGTCAAGGATTAGCAGGATACTTTCATCTCGCTCTCGAGTCGGTTAACGACACAAATCCTCGGAATGGACAACCACCTAGGAGGCCTCTTATGGTTAAGCGTTTGGTAACGACGGATCGTGAAATTGAAAGAAAAACTAGTGTCGAAAGTAACAGTGAAAACGAGGATGTGCTCAAGAACTTTTCTAAAATTTCTCCCAACGATACGTGTGAACAAACAAATTCCTCAAGAACGCTCGTTGATCGTAACAGCTTTTTGCATAATGATCAACAGACATCGCCCCGTTCGAAAGTATCGAATTGTTTAGCTCAAACAACCGAAGAGTGTTCCACCAGTTCCGGTTTAGTTATACTCGAGGAAGGACTCGCGGACGATGATTCCTGGGTCGAGGAAGTGTCTCACGACGAGGACGAACAAAGTGTAACGACAGCTACGGAGGAGAGCTCCGAGGACGAGGCTAATAACCTCGGTGACCGTGAGGAAGAATTACGCGGTTATCATCGTCAGGCTATAGACTTTACGCTTCATACGATCGTTGAGGAATCTTGCGAGGAAAGCGAAGCTGAGCCCAGTCTCGCTGCGAATTCACCGAGAAAAAAACGTCCGCCTTCCGCGTCGGAATTAGAGAAATATTTCTTCTTCGGACTCGGTGGTGAAAACAATGTCACGCCGACGAGCTCGCGCGAGATTGACAGCCTCTCGGAAACTTCTTCGATTTATTCCGAGGGACTCGAATCTTTGGGTCAGGATGAAACGACCACGACGAATAACAATCAGGATAACGCGAACAAGGGTTCCAACGAGTTTTTAAATTCTTCGAGATTAGAAAAATATTTTCTCTCCGAATTTCTCGGTTTCGATCAAGACCGACGTGATTCTGACGGTTCGGTGGGCAGTGATTCCGAGGGACGTCCGAGTCCCGAGGCGCAACGCCGAAAGCGTCTGGTGCGTGCTCGTGGAACGGGACGATCGTCGCACAGCTCCTCCTTGGACAATTTATTGGCTCTTGCTCAAGGCTCGCAAAACTTGAGCTTACAAAATTCTCTTCAGGATTTGAGCCTTGCTCAAGATTCCCAAGAGACGCAATCGGAAGGCTCGTCAACGGAGACCGATGGTGCGGAAGAGGGCGGACAAACGCCGGCTTTCGGTACCGATGGACAATTCGACACGGTCAAGCGGAAGAAGAAAAAGCCACGAAATCTCGGTACGCAAAGTCCACGTGTGACCGATGATAGGAACAAAACACCGGAACCGAGGGAAGCGATTGTCGTTGACGTACCGCCGGAAAACGAGAACGAAACGATAAATTCCGATGACGAGAGAGCGAAAACCCCGCAACCTGAGAGCTCGCTTCACTCCTCCTCGTCTTCGTCCTCGCAGAACGATGGTGCACGTGGATCACAAGCTAGTTCGAGCGATACAAGCTCGTCACGTGGTAAGCAAGCTTCTCGTGATTCCGGATTCGTTGGAAGCTGCGACGATCTTTTGCAGCATCAAAAATCATCGAATAACGATGGTCAATCGCACGACACGAATTCGGAGAAAGATTCGCACTCCCGTCCCGAGCGAACGCATCGCGGTGGTAGCCACGAGAACGACAAGAGGCGTGGAAAATCTGAGCTCCATCATGGACCGAGCAGCAATCTTCAGCCTCCTCCAAATGCCTCGCTCTCGCGGAAGGACAGTTTCAACAATTGGTCGAGCGACGAGGAAACGAATTTGATGATGTCGAAAATGCGTCAATTCTTTAAAACAATGGTGGCAAGTACAAATTCACCGGTTGCGCCGAGTAACTCGAGTGTACCGTCGCCAGCACCAAGCCCAAGGCTGACCGGTTATTCCAAGCTGAAAATGTCTTCGCAAAATCGTACGAAACCACCACAATTGGTTTATTTTGAGAACGAATTAACGAGATTGATGAAAACCGTGCCGGGGATAAGGGACGAACAAGTACGCGAGATCGTCGAATATTTAAGTTCCGAGGACACTTGGTCGGATTCGTACGACAGTTCGGACTATACGAGTTCGGATCTTGAGGGTGCTGCCGGTGGTAGAAGATCGGCGTTACAGGAACAAATATCGCAGAGTTGTCAGCAGATAATCAATAAATTTGATACGCATTCGGGTGAACGGACGACAGCGATAGCTGCAACGACAACCAGAGGCTCAACAGGAGGGGAAAGAACGAGAGAAGAAAAATCGACTCTGACAACAGCTCACCAACAGCACCAACACCAACAACACCAACAACAACAACAGCAGCAACAACAACAGCAACAACAACAACAACAACACCAACAACAACAGCAACAACAACAAGAAGAACAACATCAACAAGAACAACAACAACAGCCTTGTTTGGGTCGTGATACAGCTTTCGTTTACCAAAAACTTGTGCAGAGCTTCACAAAAATAGCTGCCGATGGCCCAAGCTCCGATACCAATTCCACTCCTCATAGCAGTCCACCTTTAATTGCCAAAGTTATGCACCATATTGGCAGTCGTTTAGTCGCCCTTATGCACGAAGTTTCGGAGGGTGGACCAACGGTTCAGCCACATGCGACGTGGCGAAGATACGCACAACATCATCATCGTACACCATCTTCAGCTTCGACGACCGAGGACGACGATTCAACCTCGGACTCTACGAATCCACCCTCCTCCAGTCATTTACCACGATCCAAATCTCACGATCCTTTGCTCCTGATAAACGGACATCCCGCAACGAGCGGCGGGCAAGAAGGCGAGGAACGCGAAGCCAGCGATTACGAAAGATTCTCCTGGCGCGGTAGCTTCGAATCTGCACTTATGGCTGCTGATTCGAGAACGAAATTGAGCCTTCTGGCTTGTTCCGGCGACGTTAGTGCAAGTGCTAGTGCGAGTGCTCTTGCCATGGCTGCGAAAAGACGAAGCGCCGGGGATTTGTTGTTCAACCCAAAAAGCTTCTCCAGGGAACAACTCGACAGAGTCCGCAGCTGCGGCTCCATTGGGGGTGGCACTGGTGGGGTTAGTGGCTCCGGTGGATCGATCGAGGAAAAAATTTGGAGCAATCGGAGACGATCGTCCGTTCCGGATGCCAATACACGTGGGGAATCCGGTAAGAATACTTTCAATTCTAATCCATGCATTGAACAAATTATATATTCACAAAATCATTTTTATTCACGTTACAAAATTTATTGAATTAAACTATGAAAAAAAAACTTTCAATTTCAAAACGACATCGCACGTATTTCTTATTTTATAATAATTTTAATAATTGCTTTTTTAACATGAATTTTTCACACGAAACTGAGCGTCATTTTCTCGAGTCTCTCTTTTCTAATTATGCAAATAGTATTAACTAACTTTGAACTGAATTCGCAAAGCCAAAAATAGCGCATAACATGATTTTGAAAGTTTTCAACGTTTACTAACTTCTTTTTCAATTTTAAATATAATCTTGTGACCATTTTAATGTTTTTAAAACCTTTTCGGCTTGAAAATCTCGAAAAATAGTGAAAAGGAATTTTTATTTTTAGAGTTTAGTAAAAAAATTTACGATGGAAACCGTGGCGATGAAAGTATAATGACCGAAAATATTTCCAAAGCTATCAAAACCTTTCTATTTCTCCCGATAATCTCTTGGTATTACTTAAGCATTAATTTGTACTAATTTCAATATTTTTCAACGTCATTAGAACAACTCGACGCACGATCTCATCTATACAAATGTTTTCTCACTTTTTTTTGTATTAATTTATAAAATACTTAACAGTATCGATCCATTTATCTCAACCATTACCTTTCATCGCGTGCTATGATATTATTTTTTTTATTACTTTCTTCCTTAAACTCAGGTGCATCAGCCGGAGACGACGATACGGAAGATGAGCTCGAATACGGTGGTGATCCTCGTGCAACGACACTGCCAAGAGGAATGCAGGCAGCAACTGCTGCTTCCGCGGCAACGAATTCACTGCCGAGATTGCCGGCATCGACAAATTCAAGCGGCGGTGTTACAACGACTGTAAATCCGACTACACCGATGCACAAAGCACACAGTGTTTATCATTTCTTGCCACAGCATACCGGTGTGAAATCGGCGAGATACCGACCTCCGGGTTTCGCGAGAAACAGCCTCGGAAATGCTGGTGCCAATAGCGGACCAAAACGTGCCGTGAGCGCACCGGGCCTTCAAGTTTCCGGCAGTCAATCGTCCGGTGGAAAACGCGAAAACTCGAGAACTCGAAGGCAACAACAGGCGATATCTCTGACACCTGGTGAGTTTTATTATTGAGAAATATAATCGATTGGTCGAGCATTATTATAAGCCCACGAATAAACTTAACGTAGGTTTTTCAACGGGTTTATTGGCTTCGAGAATAAATTTAATTAGCATACTTCTGAATAAATCCCACGAGAACACAGAAACACAGAAAAATAGTTTCCGCAAAATCTACAATTCGAACGAAATCTTAGTTTTTCAATCACGAGTCGATTTTTGTTTTTTTTTTTTTTCTTATTTTAATAGACCGTACATTTTTCTTTAACCGTGTTTCATTTTAACTCCCCCATAAATGTCTTAAAAGATAGTGAAAACAAAGAGTTGTAAAAAGACGAAGAAAAAAAAATGTAGCAATGAAATTTTTGTTTTGCTGACCTAAAAAAAATAAGAAAACTACGAAAAGCATGACATATTTAACATCAAAATCGAGCAAGTGTGAGACAAGCTGAAGTTCGACGAACGACAAATTTATTCGTCACTGAACAAGATTACAAATGTGTATTGGTATGCGCCTCACTTTTTTGCTCTGGAACTACGAATCTTTATATATATATTGTATATATATACCCACGTCTTCTGTGACTACACAGACCCACACAGATATATGAACGAGAAACATTGAGAAATCGAAGTATCGTTTTAAACTCGGCCGCCGCGCCTTGTCTCAAATTTTACGGTTAATAAAACGAACCATCCAAAACTGAAAAACGGACAATTTTTCCCACCATTTTTAGCTATCAGTACCACCCTCGCAAAATATTCAAAAATAGGCATTGTACTTAGTATTTTCTTCATGCTCAATTATTTTAAAATAGTGATGTAATAACTGAATTTCTCTAGAGCTTAACTGTTTGTTTGGAATATAGCACTTTTCGAGTAGCGATTCAATCCTGACTTTACCGGATAAACTACTTTTGAAAAATATTTCAATACTTGTCTATCGACTCTCGCTGTGCTGAGAATAGTATGAAGAAAAAACAAGTTTACTGCTAATCTTGATTTCATATTTATTTTCAAAACATTGCTCATCGCTACGAGCGTTATTGCTTGATGAACGATAACGTATTTTCTATTGTCTCGCCGCTCCCGAAACGCAGGTGAACGTCACGGAGCATTTCGCTGCTGTCGAGTTCCGCAACTATATCTCGCTTGTTCGCAATATCGATATTTTATAAATATATACATACATAACCGAGTGGAAAGTTGAAAGCAATTCTCACAAGATATTACTCACGATTATAAATTTCTTACCCAATCGATCGACTCGTTGAAACATATTTTCGTGTACAAATATTACAATTCGTTATTTCATTTTGTAAAGAGTGACAAAACTTTTAATTTCGAAAATTTAATAAACGAAAATAATTACATTTTCCACTGATTAAATTTATAAATTTCCTCGAATTTTCCTAATTACGAATAAAACTGTAAACGCTTATTAAAATATTCCGTACTTGCAATTAACATTTTTTTCCACAACGTAAACTGTTTTGATGTCAACGATTAATAAGAAATATAATTCCAAGTCCTGTTGGAAAGAATAATCTCCACGCCGTTTGTAGAATAATTTTTTGCCTTTTGAAAGTTCGTCTTCTTCATAAAATGTCAGCATTTCTGCAAAAGATTGTTTTTTTTTGTTTTGTTTTTTTTTTTCTTCAAATTCGAGCCACCTTGGCACTATTATTGTTTTATTTTTTGCATACTAGTAAAAAGTCACGGATGAGAATTTCATCATTTAAACAGTCATACACTTCCGGAATACACTTTGTACCGTACCCGGACGTTCATCGAGTTTCAATGTACCGGTAAAGCCGATATTTATACACACATGCTTTACGATGTAATTAAAGTATAAAATTACGAAACTCGCGTGCCACGGTATAGTTGCCTATAGTTGGTAAAATAATAGCTTTGAGCACGTCTTCCCAGGATTATCGTTGTTATTTTTATTAAATTCTCTTCTCTATTTTCAATGAATCATCACGAGAAACTTGAAAACTTAATGGAAAAAAAACAAAATCTTATCTCATAATTACAAATAGTTTGTAACAAATTTCAATTACAAACACGGGACTGCGCATATAGGGTGAAAAATGTAGCGACAAATGATCGAATTAATGGAAATTTAGGACAAACGAATTAACGGGTGAAAACGTTTGAGAAAAAGAGTCTAGCAAACGTCGCCTGTACTCCATACTCGGTGTAAACTGGCAATGAGAACGAACGGTATGCGAACGCGCCGAAGCGTGACCCACCTCAGTTTCGGAATGCGTGCCAAAGTTTTTTTTACTTGTGGCAATAACAAACGGTTCTTTCATCCATCTACGAGTCTCATCAATGACAAAGAATTTAACAAAAAAATTACTTCCATTTTGATTTTCGGTGTATCAATTCGATGACAGTTACTCATTAACTTTATAGGATTTTTTCTCAGTTTCATCATTTTCGTTTGCAACGAAAATTATTGGGAAATTATGGAGAAAGTATTTTAGAAAAAAAAACGGTCCATTTATTTTTTTCGCTGGTCAAAATGACTATTAAATTTATAACTAACCGATCGATAACTTTTTGCAAATAGATTGTAACTGCAGTTTTATTATTAATTATGAGTGTTAAAGTTCAATGGAACGTTATTGCATGGAACTCAGTTTCCCATCATTAATATTCTCTTTCTTTTAATTACTTTCAATGCTTATATAGGTAATAATCGAACTCATTTTCTCGAAGTGTGGTATAGCAAAAACGTTATAAAAATCTTCTTTTATTTTGGAATGATCTTTTTGCAAGTGAATTTTTTAGAATTTTCAATTGTTACCGTAGAGTCCAAGAACTGTATGAAAAATAGTGCCCTCGTGAGTACAAAGTAATCGTCAGCAAACCGTGGAAAAATTTCTCCACTGTATTTAGGTGATCCGCGCAAGTTTCAGCACCAATTAAGAATAATTCACGGAGAGACTTTCGCATCCCGTACTCTTGGCTCGTAAACCTGCACGTGTTTACTCCGTAACGCGCGTCTCGTATTTGTACACCTACTATAATCACGAGCAAAATATTTCTAAAAAACTATGTTACACTCAATTTTTCCATATTTCCTTAATAATTAACATGTAATTTGTTGCCTTGACTATATTTCTTAATAAAATTTCTATAATATTGGAAATTTATATTGTTTTACAGAATTTTTTGCTAAATGCTAAATTAGCTAAATTATTTTGACAAAAAAAAATAATACGTACTTTCATTCAAAAAAAATCTACATCACCGTTTTAAAATAATTTTCAATTTTTATAATCAAGAATATAAACCTATTGTCGATAAGTTACGCTTGTAGTAGGTGAAACTAAAAGTATTATCTTTATCAGTAACTAGACTGTGAAAAAAGCAAATAAAAAAAAAACCGAATCATTAAATCCACCTGTGTCTATCGACACCACCCGCACATCTCTCGTGTAAAGAACAAATAAAAGAGTTAAAAAACAGATGAAGATATAAGAAAGTATATCGCTGATATGAACTCGTGTCTTTTGCGTGTTTGGCAAAAGGATAGTTGTTGCTTAGGAGAGTCCGAACACTCGGCTCATTGTCGGATTTTGCTAAACCTTGACACACATTTCACTATGGTACAAACTCGCTACTCGCGAAGTATAGAAAATAGTAGTAAATGCATTCTCGGTCTCCCCTGCAACGAGATAAACAACATAGATCCCGAGAACATCAGACTGTACGCTCGTGTATAGCCAGGCGAGTCAGAACTGATTAGAAAGTACGAGAGGGACGAGTTGGAACGTTTGAAAAAAAAAAAACCTGGAGGCGTTTCCAATCGATCAAAAAACTGACAGAACTGTGACTCTCTCATATTATTTCTCGATCTCGCTATTACAGCGAATTCACGATTTTAATACTCGAGAAATTTCTAAGCATAAATTGAATATTCATAGCCAACAAAATAGTTGCTTGACATTTTAATTTCACGTCAAGTTAATTCAATCAAATAAGTTGTTCACACTAGCGCCATATAGTAATTATTCGCTTGTTTGTATTTATATCCATAATGGCGTGGCTGCAAATTTAATATCGTTATGTCAAAATAATTAAAAACTGGAAAATTGAAATATTTTCATTAATATAGACGTTCTCGAATAATTACCAATATTAAATAGTACAATTTCGCAGCCAACTGTCAATAGAGTCTAAACTCGTTTAAACTGTCTGACGTCTAAACTCAACGATGGCAGCTATTTTTTAATGACATATGGCTGACAACGATTTCGACAGCTAGTTCATAATTTTGTCTTGTTGTTTATTCAAATATAAACAGTGAATTTTTAACGTAAATTACAACATAAAAACAATCATATTCGCTCAAATTTTTCGCTTGGATTAATTGACATTAGTTTCTGGAAACTTTCTGCCTCATATTCAGAGCTCTATAAATATATGATTATCAGATTGATGTTTGGAAATTTATTGCACGGAAACTAAACGTCACAATTATTTATTTTTTAATTGTGAACATTGCACACTATTGGGTAACATATTAAAATAATTTGTATTGAAAGCTTCAACTAATTATACGGATATTCGACCTTGAAAAATCAGAACCGACTTCCGTTCGAGATTGAAGGCGGGAAGTCGGGCTTATCGGGATATTTTCTCATGGCAGTTAGTACAGCACACAATCGTAACTAGGTTCTCAGGCGGAGATGAAAAAAATTGTCGTGGCAGTAAAGCTTCAGATCTTTTGAGAGTCGAAACAAATTTAATTACTGTATTCAGAGTATTTGAAAATTGTAGTTTCCTTTTTTTGTCATAAATTTGAAAATGTCAACGAGTCGTAGTTATTCTACGTTCGATTCCCCAAAACGTTTTGCCTGGTCGACCGGAAATGTTGCAAGACGCGTGTCTTCATTGTGGCGATTAGAATTTTGTTGCGGTGGTTGTTTCCCTCGAAAACGTGAGAACCGTTCATCCTCGAGCTCGAACGACGACAACAACGAGCATATTGAACATAATAATAAAGAAATCCCGGGACCGGATAAATCGTCGATTGAATTATTGGAGGATAAAAAAGTCGTTGATTCGAAAAACGAAGAATCACAGAATGAGGTCGAGAGTCCAACGGCGCGAGGCACGAAAAAAGATGAAAATAATCGCGAGAATCGTGACAACGGCGATGAAACTGATGGAGAGAATGTTAATTTGCCTAAAAATGGTATTGAAGTGAAAGTTTCCGAGTTTTCGGAAACCGGACGCGAATCCGTTGTAACGTCCACAATGTACAACATTTTATCTCAAAACGTTACTATCTCTCCTGAGAAAACAATTTTCTCAAAAGTTTTGAGAAAAAAAATTAGTTCGTTCGGTGTTAGTTTTGGCGAAAATGTCATCCACGAAGCGAACGAAAATGGCCCGGAAATTTCTAGTGGTTAATAGTTGTTATTA
>JABSMR010097529.1:0-12462 GCA_018902295.1 Dusona sp. PSUC_FEM 10030013 | reverse complement strand
ATGTTTAGTTTTTGATAGGGCTCCGACAGGGCTAGCCATAGAGGCCCCGACTTATTTGCCTTCAAAGGCCCTTGACTAAAAAGCGTGACCGTCCTTTCAGGGGCCCGGATGGGTTTCCACACAAGGGCCCTAACTGAGTTAAGGATCTCAATCGGGGCCTTGTCGCAGCCTCAACTAAATTGACGCTCGGATAATGATGTTTTAAGCTTTGATTTGGTTGCGTTAATCCAATTATAATAAATGTTGTTGATACCATCAACAGAAAACAGTGATAAAGCGTGTACAGACTAATTCAGAGTTACTCAATTGCGATTTAATCTAAAAGTTTGTTAACTTTTACTTTAAATCGCGAAGGTGAGTGGTATTTGTTTCTGTAGTACTTCCTGTTTGGCATTGTTTGTGGTTTTGTGGTGAAAAGCTCCAACTCTGGTTAAGGCTTCCTACCGATGTAACCACAAAGTGGCAGAGCCATGTTTCGAGAATCAATCACTTTTAATACTCATCTTTGTGGTTTGATTATCTCGAAAATCATTCCTGAACAATGAGGGGCTGATCTGAGACGAAACGACCCACATTCGAATGTACATAAAAGCATATACGCACATGGGCAAGTGTGTGTACGGATGCATGCAAAGAGAGAAATGTTGCGGAACAGCTTGGGAGCTGCTTGCCCGAGCAAGCATTGTTCCACATAGTTCAGTACACACGAGGGATAGTAGCAGCGAGTTTCATCTCGAGTAAGTCCTTAAAGCCCTGGATCCTTTGCCCACTTGTGCCATAGCACGAGCTTACGAGCTAATGAATTTAGGCAATCATCGATGATGTTTCATAGCTAGCATCCTACTTACTAACTTGTGTTTTCTCGTCCTTCACTTAAGGTCGCACGGACACCAAAGGTTATTACCACGGTATTTGCAGAGGCGTGGAAGGACCTCAAACCAGCCCACGTATAAAGTGTTACGATGGTTTATTGAGGATTATAACTTGCTATACAAATCTATGTCTCTCCAAGAGCTTTCTGTTTTGGAAAGTGGCGTCTTCTAAAGAATTTATTTTCTCATCGCAAACTAAAAGTATTAAAATTTTTAAACAGTGGTTCAAATTTGAGGGTAAATATAGTTTCAATGCCTAATAACGGTTGTGCCACATTTAGAAAAACAAATTTGCAAATTGGAACAAAGTCATGTTCTGGCATGGGCCTACTTAAACCCGCAGTGTGCCATTTAAGGAGTAATGCAACGAAACATTTTCCTGGCGCGAATGATTCCAATTGTTCTTTCGTTCATTTGTTTCTATGTAAAAATCGTTTTTCTAGAAAAATGTTGCCGTATTCTTATCAGTACGTTTTTAAGAACTGCCCAATTTTCCTACACGCAAAAATTAACCGGAAAAAAGATCTGTGGCTTGTTGAAAAGCAAACAAGAATAACTAAACCAGGCAAGTTATCACGGAAAGTGGTGTTAGCTGAACCCATTTATTGTAGGCGATCGATGCACAAATATATATATCTATATGTGTGTAGATACATTCGTGACTCCACGAGATGGACAGTCTGAAGAGTTGAGACTTCGAAATATCACATGGGACTTGGACGCATCGTATACATGAGAATATGAATTTCATACTTGGGGTGTTACTCGTATAGCTCGATGGCATGCTACTTCATCATTAATCTGGCAATCTGTAGCCTGGATCATTCAGTGGATTTCCGTGCACGGATAGTCGGACAATAAAAGTAATGAAATATATTCCGATTTCTTTTTCTCTCTGTTCCATGCGGAAAGTCAGACATATTTCTTATCTACGTTTGCATTTCTGATTTTGCTGCGTCCAATCGAATTAGCGTGCCCCTTCGCAATATCAATTTTCCCACTGCTCATCAGGTTTATTATAGGTCATTTGATCAGTTCAGCAACAAAACAATACTAATTACACTATCATTCGAACAACATATTAGTTATAGTATTACTTATACTGCTATTTATTTTCTAACAATTTTGCATTCCTATATACATGAAAGCTTACTTCACATAGTTTTTCATTGTATTGGCAGGTTTTTTTTTTCAATTGATCATGCATTGGGGCTACTCTGGAAGTTTTCCAAACATGTAATACACAGTATCAATATATATTCATATACATCACAGAACCAACGATCGAACAGGACAATTAGCTATTAGCCACTTTTTGTTAAACTCCACAGCGTATTGCATAACCATCCATTGAAGAATGTAATAGGCGAAGTGAAACAACTTTCCTACCAAGTTCGTTTTTGTTCCCTTGTCATTCGATACAGTTATACCACCAGCTGTAGTCTATAAATCATAAGGACGTAGAGTAGCCTACAAAGGGCGTAACTTATAAGACCTAACACATAACATGGAGTTGAGTAAAAGCCTTTCGCAGATCGTCATCAATACATACAGTAAGTTTGATGTCTCCTTTCTTTCGCGCCTTGAACGTCGTTATCAATATATACATATATATAGATTAACTAGCACCTTACAAATTCTTAATTGAGTTTGGCGAAAAGTTTTAAACTGATCGGTTCTGCTTGCCCATAACCGCCGGCAAGGGGTAAAACCTGCCAACCTGCCGCCTGCTTGCCTTTTGCTTCTATTCCATTTACGACCTCTTCAAATGAACGACGGTATTTTTGCCCCCTCGTTTCCTCAACCCGTTTGAACCCTTCACGCTCCAAGTTTCTCCATTTCGTTCCTATTTTTCGCGACTCGACTTTTTTGTGCCTCTCTTCGACCTAGGATCAGCTCTCTTTATTCTCGGCTACGGCAATCACATATATATATAATACAAAAAAAATGGGTGTATAGATAGTTCTCAATCTTTTCGTTGTGCTATACAAAATTTGACGGTAAATCCTGGGTCGAAAAATCTCATCTGGAAAAACGGCTTGTACAATAAATGACATCGGTGTGGCTCAATGAACTTTCTCTTATCCACTTTTCCTTCACCGCGTTTTCTTTGTTATTCTTTATTGTAAATGTGAGGATCAGGATTCTTCTAATCCTCGGGGAATTCGCACTTGACTTCACACGTAGAATATGTTATTTTTGGAACTTCGTTTTAGATCGAAGTGAATGGAATAATGTTTATTTTGTCCAAAAATTTAGCACTGGTGACGTCCAATAAGTTTTTTCAATGACATTGGAAAATTGGTAAAAACGATACCGTTTGTATCCTTAATTGGGTTTTTCACTATTGCATTGTTCCTTCCTACGGTAAAATAGATCACGCAGATAAAATGAAGTATTGCAAAAACATGAGGAAAGTAAACGTTGTGAAAGACCAATGACATAGAATGAAAGCGTCGAGGAGGAGAGGTTGCAAACGACAACCCATTTTGTTGTTTCGTAGACATGTTCTCTAGAAATACAAACATCGTTTATTGGGTTTGTCAAATATTCAATATTGAATAAACGGTAAGATAAATAAAAGCGTATCATTTCATAAAAACGTAAGGTCGTGATCCCGGGTCTATAAATACGGAAGACACGAGCCAATGTGTAACGTGTGTGGTCAATAAACATATACGGACATTTCCGTGACCCCTACATCGCATCTCCAAGCACACGCAACAATAAAAGCTTCTTGCCTGGTCCGTTGTCCATTTTATCTCCATAGTGTTTATACATCTCTCTAATAAAATTGTAGCGGCTCTCCTATTTTCATCGGCGATAAAGAAAAACGAGCGGTAAAAGACGCTCTTGCCTACAAATCGCGTTTTATAGCTTTGGGGAATGCCTGGCCAGAGTACGTACGATCGTCGATCGCTTTTTCTTGATCGCATCCGTCATTATGGCCTATGTTTTGCGTACGTATGTATCATGAGGATGAAAAAAGAAAAAATATTCATCTCGCATAAAGGCGATTTGAATAATACTATTTTTATTATTTCACTGGCCCATATTGATCGAATAATTTATCGATTCAGATCGCGATACGGGGCAGCAGAGGATATGAAGTGCCGTAGAAACAATTCAACATGCATGCAATTCAAGATGCAGTTGTAAGAAAGGGTCATGCAAAATAAGAACTAAAACGAACGCTTTCGTAAAGCTTGAATTTTGTTACAAATGTGAAATTTCTTCGATTGAAAGATGAGCAAACTCTTATTCGAAAGTTATTTGAAAACAACGGAAAATGAAATTTGTTACCGATGACCCGCATCCAACAGCATCCGCTTGAATTTTGTCTCCGATAAATCAACGAAAACACATCGAGGATTAGGATGTGAAAAAAGCTTTTGAAAAAGTTACTCGTCTTGAAGGAAGTGGCGTAAAAAAAAATAGGAAAACATATCTTCTTGCGAGGAAACGTGCTTTTCATCCATATTCTTCTTATAGCCCCCTCTATTTTTCCTATCTGTTTCAATTTCTCTAGGCACTCTGCTCGCTCACGTGTTTCCTTTGTCTGTACTTGAGGCGCACGCGATCTTCTTTCTCGCATGTTTATATATATGTAATAACACCCCTTAACGCTAAGCTATATGATACAGGGTGACCCATCACAGATAGTACATATCGTAGAGCATATTCCAACTCAATAGGTTTAGTATCATTCTCTTTTGTTACAAATCACTGCCTTGTAGAGAATCATTAAGTATTAAAGTACCCGAATTTTCGATTCAGATTTCAGTCCTTAATTCCAGTTTACCTCGTTGATTACTATTTGTGACGGAACACGTTGTATATAAAACTGAATATAAGAGAAAGCACACACGATGACGCCAGCAAGACGTAGGATATGCCTCATTTTGTTGGGACTCGCTTTGAACGCGACTTTAGTCGTAGTCCGTCATTCTCGCTTCCGGTCAGGGCCGTTCATCATTCAGCCCTTATATATGCACTAGCCGACACAGTGAGGTGGCGTAAAACGCGCATTTTCTCACTCGCAACATCGTACCATTCCAATGCAAGCGCTACGTGTCAGTTATAACGATTCAACGAGACGTGAGTGCAATGTGAATATTATATATATCCTGAAATGTTGTGTTTGACATACTTTTTCTTTTCATCCAACTAACTCTCGCATTCACAGCTTTGATCTTCATTTATATAGTGATTATCCGTAAGCGGGAAATGAATTATCCATGTTTTTCTTATGTCTTATTAGTTTTGCGATCAATCAATATATTATTCTACATAGCAATCGAATTCACCGTGGTATCTCTTTCTACATCTCTCGCAGCTCAAAGTAGTGGAGGTATTATAAGAAACGTATTTCACAAGTCGAAAAATTCATATTTTAATGTAGACAGGCTTGTGTTTTGTCATGTTTCAAAATAATAAGAGTTTTGAATACGTTTTTTTATAACTCATATAAAGAATCTTTGAAAATAGAATATGTCAGACATTTCACGACATTTTTTTATTCCTGTACGTTTTATATATAAATATAAATATATATTTGCAGGATTAGCAAATGTAAAAATTATAGAGTTTTTCTTGTTTGCCAGCGTTCTAAACTTTAGTATAATATTTATCGCAATGTTCAATAATTCGACGAAAATCCCATCAAATGCATTGAAGGATTTTGCTGGTACAGTTGCCGTCAACTGGACCATTCGTTGAAGATCGAAATGTTGGATTTAAAAAAATAAATCAAGATTCGTGATCCCAAAAGGATTTGTTGAAGAAAAACTAGAGATTCTTGGAAATAAGACTAATATATATATTATGCGAAGACGAAAGATATAGACAACAATTCCCATGGCCATTCCAAGTAGATATCGTCTACCGTGGGTGTGTTTGTGTGTGTGTTATGTGTGGTATCCCTATATACCTCCCAGTAGGATAAAACTTTCGATCACCGATATTCGGATAGTCCGGTGTGCTGGAAAACCTCGCGTATATTTGTCTTCTTCCCTTCTACCTTCTATTCACTGCTGCCTCGTTTCTTTCTTCTTTTTTCTTTTATCTCCGTTAGTCCTTGTCTCTTTTTTCCTTTCTTTTTCTCTTGCCACTTGGGGGTTCTTCTGGGGTGATCTCTCTTGGAATTCGTGAGTAACCATCGAACGCATCCCGAAAGTACAAGACACCCTCCGTCTTGAATGAAAGCACCTTGAGCCAATTCTCGTTCATTTTTTACTGATCAAACAAATCTCTATGAGGGAGTTTACACTTTCGATTGGATCTCGTACATTAGTGATGTATTGATTGTAGCCAAATAAAAGCGTGTAGGAGGAATCGAAGTGGTGAATTATGTTATCAGGAAACTCTATTGTTAAATAAATACATCACCCAATGTGCCAAAAACTACAGAAACATTGTAGGGATTACTTGAACTCAAACTGAATAGCTTACTCAATAAAGAACAAAACGTCTGAGAGCTTCACTAAACGTGATTCAAAAAATGTTAGGCAATATCATTGCAAGAGTAGTGAAACAGCAGTGAAGAAAAAAAATCATCTTCCATTTCGAAGGTTTACGTCAATAGCTTAAATAGATCGCTGTTAGGTTTCATTCCAGCGTGACCTTAATGTTCCTTTTGACATTCGCCGACAAAGTTTCGTCGAGATAAACCTACAACTGATCTTGTACACGGAGAGTAACGATAACGAAAGAATTGCCGGAAGGCGTGCAGGTGGTGGAGAGCTATTCTATGTTTCATGAGAAATGAAAGCTGGACGTAAAGGAAACGAGGATGAGAGAAAGAAGCATAGAGGAGAAGCTCAGAAAAGGAAGAAGACACGCGATGTTTTTTTTTCTTAAAGCGACAATAAAGTATATATGTGTATACGCCGGAGGGTTGATTTTCTTGATCCACGAGGTGAGAATGTGCACGAAAGAAGAGCGAAGAATGATGGCCAGCGAGAAGTTAGAGTTTGAAAGAGGGGGAGGGAGATGGAATGAAGAATAACAAGTACAAGAAACGGGTAGATGAGGTTTCGTGAGGGATCGAACAAGGGCAAAAGTGGGGATTGTAAACAAAAAAACGAAAGGGAGAAACAGTGCCGGTTCGGACGAAAGAACGAGGCAGATTTGGCAAGGGGAATACCGAGACGGAAGAACGCCTCGACGTAAACCTCTAGCGATAAACTCTCGAAGTGATCCTCGGGGAAATAAAGTTCCTGCATACGCCAAATAGCGAGATAGAGAGAAACAGAACAGAGTAGCATCAAGTAAGTGCGCAAAAAAACTGTGTATTACCCGCACGAGTGCCATTGCTCGCTCGATCTCATCGAATTACCCGTACTCCGGATTGCGAGCATCAAACATAGACGTAATAATGAATACATACGTCAATATGTGGCGTGCAAAAAATTGCAAGGGTTTGTGTCCAATATCGCACAATGGTGTTTTCTACTTCTGGGCGGGTTCAACGCTAATGGAAATTTACACGAGTCTTACATACATACGAGGTCGTACTACAATTTTCTTGGAAAATAATTGAGAGCAGGGTTAGTTGCACAGTGAATATAAAACCCCCTCAAAGCCTATCATCATTTCACATTTTTATAACTTTATAACCTATGAGTTATTCTCTCGTAGTCAATTTTATAATCCAAACCATTTAATTTTTTCGAATCTTGCGTCCATTTGAATCGATCAAAATGATAAATAATTAAGTCTCGACCTAAATCTGTGAAGTACTAACTTATTTTTAATTCACATCGGATATTATTTCCAGCATGCATATATGATATTTTTTGAGCAATACCTGAAACAAATTTGACTCTTTTTTTTCTCAACTTGAGCTCGGTCACCGATGATCGATCAGAGTATCAAATTTTCCCGATAAAACGTAGGCAAAGCCGAGATTACAAAGTTGAGGCATAGAGCGATTTGTGTGACGAAGCAAAAAAAATGTACGATGAATGCCTCTGGACATTCTTGGAAAATTGCTCCCGGGTCTAAAACCGTAGGGAAGGCAAGATTGAACACGAAGCCAATATATTCGTTTCCGAAGATAGACAAGTACAATCTGTAACCCGGGTTGCTTACGGCTTATGTTATGAAATAATAATCTCTATATGAATCACCGGTATGACCTCGTTATAAAAAGCACTGTCAAAGGACGTTGTGAATTAAGCGCTTCGATTGTCAAGGGATCAAGAAAACTTCAGGATCAGTTGAAAAAACAGCTTTCTAAATATAGCTTAGACCAGCATACTAGTCGAAAATAGAACAAAAATAATTGAAACAGGTTGACATAGCTACAGAAAGATAAATAAATAAGTATGTATTCCGAATTTTCTACGTCCAGATATAAAGCGCTCTCTCGTTCAAACCACGTACCAAGGCATGAACGTTCATCGTCGTAAACTAGCAATATCATCTGCATTTTGAATGTTCGATTTTAGCATACTTATAATGAAATAATAAAACCTACAAATATCGTATTAAAAGCTTGTCATTCAAATGGAAGATTTCAGCATGTCGAGAATCAGTTACATTTATGGAAATTCACCATTCATTAAGGGATCAATTGAACTCTATTACTCTTAATAAATGTACAGCCATTAGGCCACCACTTGCCACAGGAATGAGTCAAATAGAATTTACTTATTTGTATACTAAAAAAAAGTCTGCAATGAAATTTATTTTCGAAAAAGGTTCAATTTACCTGCATGGCAACGAATCATTTTTTTCCCCATATCATAGAAATATTCCACTTAGCCATTTCGTGTTAGCCTCCCTCGATTAAGTTTAGAATGGGTTTTATATATCCGAGGCATATGCTTGTAAAAAATGCGCTGAAAGCTTATACCTTTGACGAAATAATATTCGATCCCAGCGAACAGAATATCAGTTTTCCCGTTAGATAAAACATAGTAATAAGCAATTCAACAACGTTTTCCAAAAATTTGAGATCCCGGAGTAACCTGTACACGTATGTAGGAATTTTTTTGTTGGATTTTATAATTTCACTTTATCCAGTCAGATTCCACAAAACGTGTGCAAATTTGGTGGAATATCGAGGAACATAAAAAATAAAGTATAGATCGGCTCGAATTTCTGCTGTCCTCATTCCCCGTGAAAATGTCACAAAATATGAAAAAACATTTAAAAAAAAATACGCGACTAGCATGACAAGATCCCTGAGGAATGAGGTAAAAACAAAACTGACTTTTGCGATAAAATTCATCGAATTTCCGTCAACATTTGAGCGAAACTCACATACATATTCTGATGTAATATTCTGATCCACGAAGGATAGTAGGGTCCCGAGTTCGATTGCTGATTGGATATCGAGACGAGAATAAACGAAAAAATACAAATACAATAAAAGAGTAATGGGGAGGAAAAAAAAGTGCTATTGTGAGATATTTTGTCGAGGATTGGGATTTTGCCCATTGCGATACAGCTGATATTGATGCAAATATATATATATATCGATATCCATAGAGTACGTGGTATCGATGCATCTGCATATATATAGAACGGTATATATTACCCACGTGTGTTCATATACACATAAACGTGATATCTCGGTCAGCGATGAGCCTATTTGGCTAACAGGGCGTCGATTGAAACGCCTCGTAGAAAATCGATTTTACGTACGTGGTGAAAAGGAGGAAGGGGCAAAAAGAGAGAGAAAAAGAGAGTAGGAGAAAGAGAATAATCCCACCTAGTTACGTCGTAACAAGCTATGATTGACGATTCTAGAGCTCGATCGGTCTTGCACTCACTCTGTTAAGTACTGGATTTTTTAGCGAAAAATTACCTATTCGTATGATTCTTGACTGAATCTTTACCGAATTCAGTGCAGTACAAAAAGAATAAAAAGGGATGAAAATATCAGTATTATTTCCAGTCAACAGATGACTGACTCTGCTTTCTCTTTGGATAAACACTAATGATTATCATCAAAGGACTCATTAGAAATAAAGGATACAATGGAAAAACAAATAAACCGCAAGGGCTTTAGCAAACTGTACATAATGGCGCAAGAAATAAAAAAAGGAAAAAGAACTTCTTTGAAAATATTTTTCCCAACAATGGATAAATACTCTTTGAATATTCGTGGTGAAATAAGAATTCTTCTTGCAATATTTGCGGCCATTTCTTAAATATTACAAGCCTTGCTAAAAATTACCCATGCTCGATCAATATGTCGATTCAAATCTCTGAGCTTCTCTATCGATCTCATAGTGGAAAGAATGCTCTATTTGTGGATGAATGGAATTCGGTGACCCGATTTTTGAAGCTCCGATAAAATTTATGTAAATGAATAGCGAAAATTGATACCTTGCTTTACGAACGTTATTTTCAACTTCTGGGCAATAAACTAAGACTTTTGATGACGTGGTCCATTTTCCATCGAGCATCAAAGCTAGCATCGAGGTTGACAGAAATCCAATGTAAATTGATTTCAAATTATTAACAATAATTTGTGACTCGTGCACGCTTAAGATGAATTATTTTTTTCACCCAATATTCAATAATTCGTTTCGATAAAGATTTAAAAAATTTGCAACAACGAAAGTTGAAATTTTTCAGTAAATATAACAAAAATGTATGTTTTGTTACATAGTTTTTCGTTTAATTATTAAACGTAATCATCTGTGATAAACGTTTCCAATTGATTATTAGCTGATCCGTGATTTTTTACCAGATTATAAACGAAAATGTTAGCACTAAATATCAGTTGTCTCACCGATAAATTACCAATAATCTGACACTATGCTATGTAGTTGATGGTCGGGGAATGGCGGTAGGCTACTCATTGGCTACAATCCAACCAAATGTTTGCAAAAAAACCAAAGAGTAAAGAATGACCGTTGGAAACAGATTCAACAAGTTAGCGAGTGAAGCAATGTCTTTCAAGAATTAAAAAAAAAGTGTACATTTACTCGACATACTCTCAATCATGCACTCCCGTGGAAGAAGAACAAAGGTCGTGAATGTCGAAAAAAATAACTGAAATGCTGTTAATAAATTAAAGAGAAGATAAAATGATACATTCATTAAATATTCGTAAAAAGTCATTACAAATACTAACAATAATAATGAGAAATATAAGAAAATAATAAGAGCTATGTTAGTGTGAAAAAAGCCTCGTGTACATGAAAGTTCAATAATCGTTTTGATTTTTTGTTATTTCTACATTTTGTACAATTGAAAACAATCTAATTGAGAGCAGAAACGTGCAATACAAACGTGTTCTGACTACCCGTGAAACGTGTAACTATGAAACGTCGAATAATACACGAACGTCACGTGCCTAGCTCAAGATTACTTTTAACATTTAATTAAGGTCAATAATTACACGGTTATGGAATGAGACTTCGCGATGCCAATATACGCTCGACACTGTGGGTTTTAATTAAAACTTTTGCGAAATTCCAAGACAACGAGTGTAGACTAACTAAAATGTATTTATATTTTAACATAACTCATCGAAAAAAATTATGACCGTGACAAAAACAAGACAAACTTTGTAACTATTGTGCAATCAATCGCTATAAAAAAAAAAATTCCATCAACAAGACAAAACGTTATGTGTTTTTATGTAATTGTTTTTTTTTTTGACGGTTTTTGAATTTCACGGACTTGTTTTTAAATGGACAGGAGAATAAGAACAAAAATGAGTCATATCGTAAAATGTCAGAGCGTCTTTAATCCAAGGGAAAAATAAATCTAAATGAATCCAACCCTGGATATCCCAACCAGATTTAAAATAAACCTGAGAAGCCCTAGCCTCGTAATGGTGAGAATTCCAAGGAGATTTTGCCGCTACGGAGATATCGCCAGGGAGAAGTCGACGTGACGTCGAAAGAAAGGATAATAGAAAATGAGACAGATACGAAGAGGAAGTGAGGAACTGAGAGAACGAGCGAGAAAGCGAGAGGTAGAATAAGAGAAAGAGAGAGCAAGAGATAGAAGGAGAGGGAAAGATAGAAGGATAGAGAGAGATAAATAGCGTGAGAGGAAGAGAGAGAGAGATAGAGAGATAGGAATAAGAAGTTCAATTATCGGAAACTTCGAAACCGCTGGATCAATTTGATTGAGGACAGCGTACGTCAGGCTTCGTATGGGTCCCTTTGATTGATGCTTGAAATGGAATTTTTATTTGTTTTATCAAACTTAAGGCATACGACTGTTTTTTGACATACGTTTTACCCCACCACAAAATGTACATACATTTAAAATAGACTTAATCTAATCTAATCGCTCAGCAGATTTTAATGGTATGCTTTCTCGGAATGATCGATTGATTCCATTCTTAAACAAAAAATACGGCATTGATCTAGGTCTAAGAATTACTCAATAATTTGTTCGGTTGAATCAATGGCTTCGTAAGTAAGTATAATTAGTTGTTCTAATTCTTCAAGTGTTCTTATATTTCCGGAGATGGCTGAGTGTTGGAGACCAAGGGTGTTTTACAAGCCGTCTTCATTAATTCGACGTTTTGTAAATAAAGTATAGAAAAAAAATTCGTAAAAAATTGAAGAATTTTGAAACAGTTTGGAATAAGCTGGAAGATTTGTTTCGAGCT
>JABSMR010097418.1:0-12469 GCA_018902295.1 Dusona sp. PSUC_FEM 10030013 | reverse complement strand
AATGAGGAAATTTTCATTTATTTTAATTAAGATTGAAATTTGGTCCAACGAATTATTAGAGAATTTTGTGCGTTGTTCCTCGTTCCTATGATTTTCATTACGTTTCTTTTTTTTTTTTTTATATGACTTTTTAAATACAAATACTAAGTAAAATGTAAGCTTGTAGTTTACTCACTGTATTCGGAAGTATCGTCCGTCGATCCATTCACGGTACCATCACGCAGAATTTGTAAATGACGATTTTTAATGTACATCTGTATTTTACGGGATGCTCCGGAAATGTGACTGAGATTCGCGGATCTCTCGGCCCTGACACCAGCGTCGAGATCAACAGGAACGGCCCTTACAGTACCGACGATTGTACCGATCGTGAGAACACCCAGTCCCGCACTGACACTCGCGCTTTTACCACCAAAAATGCCAAAGCTCGATTTAAACAAATTGCCATTACCAAAAGCAACGAGAAAAAGAATCAAAGCCAATTGAACGTACGAAGCTTCTTTGTGTTGATTAATGCGAGGCTTGTGCCTCTTTCTCCTTTCTCTCGTCGATCTCTCGCTCTCACTCTCGGTTTTTACCGACACCAATCCATTCGGTATTGAGGATAAACACTTGCACTCGCGTTGCCACTCGTATTTCGAACAATTTAAAACGCCTTGACTAGAGTTCACGACTGATGATTTTTTCATATCCCGGTATGACGTTTCACGTCCTCGTTCGAAGTCACAGCCGCCAAAGAGCCTCATAACGATATCCGACGATTGTTCTATGCCCTCGGGTCGATTGCACTGTAAAGAGGAAGTCAGGTGACGGGTGGAGGTTGTGGAAAATTCATGATTTTCCGTTTCGACGAAAATCGTCGATGTCCTTTGACGTAGGTTCTCGTTGATGAGACTAGCCGTAGACGATGCCTCATTTCGTAAGATATTTTCATTGATTTGTGAACAAATGTTTTCTCGGTTTCCCGAGGTATGAGTGGTGTTGTTTCCTCTTGTATAATTCTTGTAACAGAGACGTTTTCTTCGGTTAATTTGACGTCGTTGAAAAGCTTCGTAATATTTCCGGTCCCTGAAACGAGGTCTCCTCTCCTTAGGGACAGCGAAACATCCGAGGTCGTTCGAGGACGTTGTCCAAACCGTCGCTGACAATCTTTCATCGATAAAAAAATCGTCCCGTTCATTGTTTCCGGGAATGTTTTTTTCTGGCTCATCGATACACGATCCAAATAATTCAGCAACGTTTTCGGTGCAGCGAACCGCCCCATCGATCACGAAAGGAGGCTGCTGCTTTCGGGCGTTATAATTTCGATAGGTGGAACGAGGAAAGGAGAGAATCGGTTGTACTCTCGGTATTGGGCGTTCAACACGTTCAACAGAGTGCAGCACCCTTGGCCCGCCCGTGTCGATCACTGCGGGCATGACGCTCTCATCAATCCGCCGTACTCGGCACTTTTCTCTCTGTCTCTCTCTCTTCCTTTATTCCTTTCGTTCTTTTTTTCCCTCTCACCTCCTTTTAACCTTGTTTTTATATGTTCTATATTGTATCGGTCTTTGGAAACTTTTGAAATCTTCGTGTTACTCTGTTTTATCAATCAATGATGGATCATTCCAATGGCGTGATGAGTGACTAGGCTGTAATCGGGAAATCCACTATGTGGATAAGGATTAATGAGCGAACTCGCAATCCTTCGCGGCGAGACGCTCTGGTCCTGCTTCCGGTATTGCACCATTTTTTTTTACGTCAAATCTTCTTCACCACGAGTTTTTCCTCCGTTTTACGAGAAAATTGTTTCTCTGTCGATTAATTACAGTTCGATAGATTTTCGTTGATTAATACACCTGATGAATAATCCTCGTAAGAAAATAAGCGCGATCAACCAATTCGCAATATATCAGCTGTGATGCTCCGATCTGTTGCCAGACGTAATCTTCGAGCAACAAGCTTCTTTTCTCTGTTCAATGATCTTCACTAGCTGTTGCAACACAGCATTAGTTCACTCGCTCTCGCTTCGATCGCTCCCAATCAATCACAAGAAACACCAGATCGAAGCGTTCGCCTTAACGGGCGTCTCGCCCGTCTCGTCTTGTTTCGCTCGACTTCCGTTGCCAACTCAACTGCACAATTTCTTCCGGAATCAGCGAACACGCACTTCGTAAATAATCACTGGAGTGTCGGGTAATTGAAAACACGTGGGAAATGACGCTCGTAGTATATTTATTACTTTCATCTTTTTTTGAAAATCGTTACGTCACAAACAAAAAAGAAAAGAAAAAAGATTCACTTGAACGTTCGAAAATACATCACTCTCGCTTACCGATTTTTTCGCGCACTATTCCTTCTTTTTTCTTTTTCTCACTATATCCCTCTTCGCTCGTTCACTTACGGAGAACTTTGGGAGCGAAACACACTGAATCTATTTTACCCGAATGAAATAAAGAAACACGTATCAGCGCGTATTACCGAATGTCGCACTGTGTAAACACCACCGATCGAATTACCGGCGATTCAACCGCCATCGATTCTACTCCATCGATTGCCAACGACCTCACGAACAAATCAATATCAAGACTTGTTATTTTTATACTTTATTTTCGTCTCTCTTTAGTAGTAGAAAGTCTCGTGAATAATTCGCGAGACAGATGATAGAGTTTGTGGAGCAACGCGACCTCCTCTCAATTGATTGAGATAACGTGGAGCGTGTGCGGAATCGTTCTTTAACTCTTGATTTTTGCACGAGTGCAATCACACTGTTGTTGTGTAATAATGAGAAAGGGGAACGAACGCGCGGGGATGTGGAAAGGGTGGGGATTGGAAGAAAAGGAACGAGAGGCGAGTCTCGTGGGAAGCAAGAAAAAGCCAATAAGAGAGAGAGAGAGAGAAAGAGTTGGAGAGAGGGGTTTCGAGCGGGTGACCACACGATGTCGGTGAGGAGTGAAAATTGGAGCAACTGTTAAAGAGTGACAGAGATGTAGAGCGAGAGAGAAAGAGAGCGGGTGTAAAGGCCTGTTCACGGTAAGATATCGGATCTGACGAGACGAGACAGACTGGTCCTCCTCGTTGGTTGTCTCAGTCAAGATTGAAACACAGTCACGGGTATAAAAAGGGGGTGGGGGGGAAGTTTATCTCTCGTAGGTCGGATGATGCCGGTGCGGCGTCCGAGAAACTACTGAACGAGCGTGCTCGCGGTTCTCTCTTCTCCGGCAGTGCGGCTCTCGGGTTCGGGCACTTCGAGCTCTCTCGTGTGTACCGCAGTGAAGACCGACACACCAGCACGCGCCGCCACGCCGTGTCGAGCAGCAGCAGCAAGCAGCAGCAGAAAGCAGCAGTGGCAAACCAGCCCCAGCGTAAGCCTCTCGTTGCTTTTCTCAATGTGTATTGGATCTCGTCGAGCCCAATATACGTGCGTTCCTATACATGCTCCTTTATAAACATACAAACGTGTACGCACACCCCGATCTATCAGCATCTACGGATACACGTGTGGTTAAGACGAGAAGAGACAAAAGAGGGGTATAAGTAACACGAGGCAACTTGGAAATCGTCAATTCACATTCTTCGTTTGCCACTCTTCCTCCATAACATTCATCCCTTCTTTTGCATAGACTTTCTTCGTAGTGGATCCTTTGCTAAGAACGTCCGATTTCGCGCCACCCTCTGGCTCCTCCTCGTCCAATTTAATTTCGTTTCGAGCTCTTCTGTTACGCCCACGTCTTTCCATTCCCATTACGATCCTTCTATTTTCTCTCTCCCTCTCGATCTCGGCCCCTTTTTTTTCTCATATAAATACTAGTTCGGTGGCATCATCAGCACGCGACGGATTGTCGTCATCTCGGGAGTACGGATCGCATTGTTAGACACTGCTTCAGACTCTCTTCGAATCTCTCCAGACTCTCAGTCTCGTTTCTTCAGAGTCGCGATTTTTGTTTCTTTTTATCTTCGCCTTCTTCTGTAACCTCTTCACAATTTTCCAGTTATCTCTTTTATATCCTATTTTCGAGATACTATGTTGCTCAAAACCGATAGGAAGCTCCGGAATGTTGAAACGAACCGTGGATTTCTGAACGACCTCGATTCGTTCTGGTTGCACCCAACCTCGGTCCGTTAATGTCAGTTTCTCCTCGCGCGACCTTTCCTCAGACTCCAGGACGATTCATTGCATCTGTCGACAGAATAATTTGACCCGTCAGTGAAACGGTATTTCCGAAAAAGTTTTCACGAAAATATTATCGTTGAGGGCGGCTCTAAAGTTTTCGATTTCTATTACGAGGATGCTGAGTGAACGAGACAGGGGCAGCCTGCAGGCCAAGGGGAAAAAAAGAGCAAAGCTTAGATACGTATATACGCAGCTATATATTGTTAACACTTTTACGAGGGTATATATGGACTGTCAGCGGAGATGAGAACCCGGGACTCATCCTGTGCGGCTGATAATAGCGCCGTCATACGGATGAGCCCTCGAGGAAACCATGCTCGCACTTCCAGATTATAGTTCGCTCTCTAACTCATCAGTGCTTGCATTCTCGGACTCTTCTGCTTCAACGTCGTCATTTACCAATCCTCGTTAGTCACTCATCTTCCTTTCACCTCTTGAAGCTTCTTGACTCATAAACATAGGCGAGGTGAAACCTTGCTATGAAATAAGATTGACGGGGAAGGAAAAAAAGCGCAGGTAGAATATCTACGATTAGGACAGGCGCCAGTATGTACATAGCTACTAGGGGCGCGCACGGTACTTTGGATTATGCCAGAAAACCCAAAGTGCACTCAAGGATATTTTACCGTTCGAACTGATAACACCCGCTTGACGAGACGTCAAACATTCTCGAGATGAGAGAAAGTGTTTTCAGAGTGGCCTGTTTTTAACTGTTCTCTTTACTCGAACCACCTGCGATATTTTAGTCGACAAAAGTGTCTCCCAGCAGGACGTTAGATGTCTGGATTCGAGACGGGTCAAAAGTATTTAGTGTACCAATTGCATTAGTGCGGAATTTAGAAATTAGTTAATTGATTTTTGGACCATTGTTTTATTCTGATCCTTTATTACGCGGATCAACGAATTTCATCTCGTTTTTTCGTATAAAACAAATTCAAAATTAAACGATGGTAAGCCACCCGGTAAACGGATATTATGAATAGGGGTGTCGCGCTGCCCGAGGCAGTGATACGCTCCAGTGAATTCGATATAGACGCTGTTGGACTCTGATTCCGTATGTGCCGTGGTATTCGATTAAGCCCTCTCGCTCGGCACGACTCTTGCTTCCGCTGCATCACTCTACTTCGCGTTGGGGCACGCTTCGTCGAGCAACTTTTGCGCGAGGCCCGTCAGCGGTCCACTCGGGCGGCTAGAATTGCGAGAAAAAAATCAGCGGGAGGCCACTCTCTTGCTGTGGTCCGAAAATTTACAATTGAATCGTTTAGAGCGGATAGGACCGCCCTGGAGCGATAATGGTCTCCGTGTATATTTTGCCAACCACAACGATGAATCCGGTCTAAAACCATATTTGAAATTTAATTATCCTTGCCCCTCTTGTGCGTTGTTGATTTGTCTAGACGAGGCCTATAATTCGTTACCAAAAGATATTAATCGGTTTAGTTTTATCCTTAAGAGCGACAAACGAGGACCATTCGAGAAAGAAAAATAATAATCAAGATCGTTCAATGTGGGAGGTTTTCTACGGGATACGACCCTGAGACACCGAAGTGTCTTTTTCTCAAGACCGACCCAAGACTAGACATTGCTTCGTGCTATACGTATTGATACCCAAAAAAAAATCTTTCATGTTCGAACGCACGTTGCACTGGCAATAGCTCGAATTTATATTCAAAGAAAACGAAAAAATAAGAAAAATCATCGCACATGGCAACAGAAATCTCAAGAGATGCTAATCGTCCAGCTCACAGAGTTGGCGTCAATACATATACGTGCCTATTCCAAAGGACCCGTCATCCACATGCGTTAGATAACTCGATCAATCTGACATAATGATTGGGTCTGATTATGACGAACGATACTCCTTCACATTTCAAGCCTCCTTCGATTTCTCTCGCATCGAGAATGCATCCTCACCACTCGACTCATGACATCCGGCCTCTTGCTTCTTTTGGCCCCTCATTAAAATCTCTAATATCATTCTATACGGGTATAAAACGGTACAACGATGGAATTATACTTGAAAAAATACCGTCAATATCAAGGACCTCACAACACGAATATATCAACTGAATTTTAATTTTCATAAAAATAAAATTAAATCAATCAAATTTCTTTTTTGGGTCCAACATTTTTCCGGTCGGGAAATATCTTTTTTTTCATCTCAATAGTTTAAGAACTATCCTCCCCGGTCTCATTAAGATGAAGAGAGGATCGGTCAACGTAGTAATAGAAAATTCATGAATACTACCGTAAAACAAGTCCAGTTCGGACGAGTACGCGTCTGGACTGACATTAGTCGAATGATTTTGTGCAAAAAAAAAAAACAGCCGGCATGTGGGAAGATAAATAAGCTTGAAACGGGGACGATGGTCGGCTGATAGTTTGAAAATCAGCCCAAGGCCGCGTGTCACGACGTGAGATGAATATTACGTCGTTCAGGTTGGCAATTTCGGTAAAGATTCATCGACGTTGTGTGTTCACTGTACAAAGAAGGGAGTGAGGAGTGAAAAAAATCGTGGCAATGGTCTTCGGACTTTTTATTATAATAATAGAGCGGAGAGAAAATCATGTTTGCTTATCTCGCAGGTATATAAAGATGGCAGCTAATAACGCGCGTAGGTGCACCGGGGCGCCTCGTGTGGTGCAGCGGAAGGTACGAAAGGGAACGAATGATAATGACCCTGGAATGTGAACGAAAAAAAAAAAAGGTTCTCGAGGTAGGCCTGGGATGAGAGGCTTTAGATAGCGAAGGTTTGAACCGTTTGCTAAAAATGGAAAGATCGTTGTTTTCCATCACTCAACAGGTTGAATCCTGCGAGTTAGGTCCTTTTGCTACTTAAACAATCAATAAATAAGGTATAAGCCTATAGGAGAAAATCGATAGTGCAGGTGAACGAGATAGGGAGAAGTGAATAAGGAGCATGATTTTGGCTCCCAAGGCTTACGTACTGCGTTTTTTTGTCTAAAACTGTTCTTAGCCCGAGGATCAAAGAGACAAGCAAGAAAGAAAGGCCAAGGGGAGGCCGTTCACCCTCGCGTTAAAACTAACGCGTAATTTTATGCACCTTCTCTCGTTAAGAGACTTTTATTTCCCACTTTGATGTCCGCGTACGCTCGCGCTCAAGTTGTAACGAAAACGTTTATAATAATAAGATGATAATGATAGGGCGCTTTCGCGCACGCCTTCGAAATCTCGTACAAATACATACGAGCAGTCTGTGTGGTGGACATACCATGAAATCTTGAATATTTGCCAACAGATGATGAAAAATGATCGATATACAATGAAGAAGAAAAAAAAGGTTTCCGCTTCTAAACTGTAGGTAGGAATTCGTTAACGTGCTTTTCATAAAGACTCTCTTAAGAACACTCTTCGGAACATTCATCATATCTACTCGTCTATCGAATCCATTATTCTTGTATCGAAAGGTGTGAAAAATTTTCTATTGATACGCCTCCAAACAGCCAAGGACCAAGAAACAGCTCTTATAAATCAATAATTCCGAATCTTCCGACGATATACTGTGGAATTTTTTTTGTTCGCATATTTTTTTGTTTGTATAAATTATGGATTTTGAATTAACCATCCGACTATCCGGATACTTGGGCGGTACACTTTGTCAAATTTTGATCCCACGCGCATTCATTAACTTTTACCTGCTGTGTGTTATATATCAATGTTATTTTTTTGTCTCGGAACCAATGGTATTGGCAAATTGAATTAATGGTCTCGAAGCTGGGAATATATCGAATTGGACAATAAATTATTGTGACTTCGTCATTGGAAGTTTTGGGTAATTTCTGTTTATTTTCTGGATTTTGGATATGCGTGTACATTTCTTTTCAATTCCATTGTTTACGATATAGGATAGGAGTAACATTTTGACTCGAACATCAGATATAATCGCCTCGGAGCGTAAGAGATTTCTTCTTCGAGTCTCTTTCTCTGTTTCTTCCTCATGATTGATGAAAGTAATCGGTCAAACTGGTGACATATGCTGTAAAGTACAAAGTCTCGGGTCACGAAGAGTGGAAGAGTCACGCTGCAGATCAAATTGGAAGACCACCATATCGATAGCGTTTTCTCGCGTGCCCTTGTTACATACTCCGACGTCCCTAATATCATCCCCGAGATAAACGATGAAAATAAAATTTGATATCCAGTGACGTCCAGACAACGCTGTGTGCGATCCTATCCGACGATTATTAATGAAATCCTCGGGAAAATTAGTGTGGTATGCCTCTGAAAAATACTACTCCCATAATGGGACCGATATATATATGTATGCATGTAGAGACTCTGTGACAATCTTTAAACGAAGAAATGAAGAGATAGAGCTCTGGTAAGTAGACAGCAGAAACGCGTGACAAATTGGGTTAAAACAGTCGCATGACTCATTTGACGTTATACCAGATAAATACTTAAAATTATGCCTTAGCAACAACATGAGAAATATTTAAAAGGATTATTCAAGTAGTTTTATATTTACATAAATTTATTTCAAACCATTCTGAACGATTTCCCAAAATGTTAATCGTGAATCTATGATCTAATAAGTTATGTAGAAATTACATTGGACAATCGCTAGTTTCATATTTCCTCTTAGTAGAAATTGATAAACATTTAAAAAAAAGTAAGTAAAAAGTATTTTCTCACGTGAATATCGAGAGTGAATGTAGAAGCTTTTCTATAATCGATGGTGAAAGTAGTTTTGTCCATGGTTGAGATAGAGGAGAAGAGATTGAACGTGAAAATGCGGGTGAGAAGGAGCTATAGGGGTAAATCGAATTCACGCGTGGTTTGTCCAAGAGCCCTTTCTCGTGTGTTGGAGAGTCTTTTCCCGGGCGTGATTAATGTCACGCAAAGATATAGAGGGGACTTGGAATGGTGTTTTTCTTGTCGCAGGCGCCTCCGCCGCCGCATATTAGTTTGTCTCGTTTTTTACTGGGACAAAAAAGGAAAACTTTGTGGGGGTGAGTGAGAGAGAGAGGGAGAGAGAGAGAATGAGAAAAATTGAAGAAGGAGAAATGAAGAACGTGTGCACGTGGATCGCTCGTTATAAATATGCCTGTGTGCGCAGGATCTATTGTCAGGATTACGAGAACATTGGGGACCTTAGGTGTGCCCACGTCCCGTCGTTCTCTAAATTTTAAGGGTTCGAATGTCGCTCGTTCGAACTGTGGGGGTTGGGCCACGAGGTGAACCGGTAGGGTATCTACGTAATTTCTTTAAACTCGACACATGACACATCCAACACAGTGCCAAGCAGCGCACCAGTGTTTCCACTTCGTTCTCTTACCACATGAACACTTAACGATACGCTTCTCTTCTCCTTTTCTCCCGCTCTTTCGTGCTTCAATTATACCTGTATATATTCCAGAGCATCGATTCTCGGAACGATAAACAAAAACTGATGTTCGCTTACGTAGAATTCAATTCCGGATTTACGGATCTTCAGCACTTCCACTTCACGTGCAAGCATATTCCTTAGAATCGTCCCTTCCATCATACAACTAATTACACATGTAGTAGTTATATGATTGACGAGTTCATCGTCCTTAAGCGACAATTATCTTAAAGAGACGATTCTAAAAGGAATTTTTCTCAAACGCTTAAAAGATCGGCTGCTGATCCATAAATCCGGAATTCAATTCTTGCGAGATTTTATTCAAAGTTTTATATAATTATCGGACCATATCGGACCGTCATATGTGACCGTGCGCAAAGGTTCCAGAGAGGGTGTTAAAAATGACTGGTTGTAGTTGTATAATGAAAAATAATAGGACCTCGCTACTCGACCGGAGGTTGTAGCTTGATAGAGAGGATATATGTGAAGATCTCCAGGTCTATTAGGGTCTTTTCACGTCAAAACACCGGTGACGAGACTAATGTATCATTAAGCTTCTTCGCGGCGGCTTACCTCTAAAAGAGGGTTGCTGAACGATGGGAACTCGCCCATTCGTTCGTTCGCTTCGCTCGCGCGAGTTGGACAGTCGAATTGATTGGCTCTTGGATACGAACACCTCTCCATTACCGTTCGCCTCATCGTTCTTTCGTACGATCGATCGTCCACGCGGTTAGTGTCGGCTAGATCTTTCCCCCTGTCTCGTTAAAGCTCGTAAACTCGTTGTCCAACTTCTTCCTCCACGATCCTTCTTCTCTACTACGAGATCTGAACTCGATCTCTTCGTATCGCTCTCCCTCTGTCCTCTTCCCTCGGGAATTTTGCATCGAAACACACCTTTGAGAGAATGCCGGACGTCTATTCGCGAGTTCTCCAGATACCTAAAAAGGAAATCTTTCCTGTCCTTCATTCCGTGCTCAGCGATCGTCGCCATTTGCTGTTAAACGGGAACTGTAACTCGATGGCAAGACATCGAGAATAATGTGTGGAAGTCTTGCCGGATAAGAAAAGAGCGAAAAGCAATCTTGGCTTGATTAAACTCGTTGTGAATTTTTTACAAGGCTCTTGTTCCGAATTAAGAAAAAGACGATACGAAAATAGCTCGTATCGGATTGCGACATTTCTTCTCTCAAGCATTATTCAACGTGTAACAAAATGAAGACTTTGACTGACGTACGTTTTTAAAATCCACGAGATCTTTTGATCCACTAACTTTTTGCGATTCTAAGCGTCGTCCCAGGAGATCTCCTGCGAAAGGAGAGCACTCAATCGTGCTCTTACAAATTCTGAATGGGAACGCAATCGCGCATGCATTATTCAATGCTCTACGAAAAGGTACAAAAAACCTGATATGAATGTCGATGCGATTGATCGGGAAATTGATACAACATTTTCTACATTGTCCCAGGCGAAAGGTGCCGCGAAACAGTTGTGTGTCTACATCGATGCATCGTTGTTATTTCAATGAAAACTATACCCTTAAGCGGAAGTGAGAACAAGAATTCCACAAATACCACATTCGTATTAAAAACTTGCAAGTAATGAAAAAACCGTAAATTTAGTAATCGAGTGACGGGGTGCCATGAAGAAACTCATGGAAAATATTTGATTGTTGAATTAGACCCAATCTCGGCTCGATTGAATGCCTCGACAATGACAATGACGACGACGCGTGTGTGTACGTACGAACACAGTACTGAGGGAACAGCGTGAGATATCGTATGCTTTGTGACGCATCGTGTTCTGCCCACCGATTATTTATCGCCCCGCGATATCCATGCCACACTTGGGTTATTAGAGTCAAGTTGATCGTTCATCAGACCTCACTCTCGCTGTTGCTTCAGCAATACCAACGATCAAAATGCCAAGAGTCAAGATCCCTCGTGTAACAGTCACGCCATTCGAGTTCATGGACCTCATAAACCAAACAAACCTTACAGACACCGTTGTACAACTCGCCTTCATTTTTTTTTTCATTATATACGCCTTATACCTCACATTACGTAACTTACTCGTGATAAGTTTACTCTTATTATTACTCGAAATTACACGTATTCGTGCTAACACCTTTCCGCAATGCTCGCTGTTAATACAGTCTCGTGCAAAAATTGGTTTCGTTGCTTTCTGCTTGCTATAGGTGTTCAAAAAAATCTGTATCGATAGCGTAAAAAGGATAATATTGGAAGTCCAGTCGTGTTCGAGTGTTACTCAACGTTGGTTAATGATTTTTTCTCACTATGAGGATCAAGAAAAAAAAAATCATGACGTTTATTCACTCTCGCAATTCGTGTTTCATCTGTACTTTAATTTCGGCTGGTTCCTATCTCGACTAGCATCGATCACGCGTAGCTCGTATTTGAACACCATGTTGACACAAAACGTAATTCATACGCGTCGGTTCCTTCCGATCTTTCTGAAACTAAAGATTTTTCGGACACTTATATTTAAACGACTTTTTCTCTCTATTTGCTTCCGTGTCTCTTTCACATATTCATTGATTTAAGTTCGGGGGTAAAAACTGGTTTTCTACGAGCAAATTGAGATCCTTCGCCGGTAACACTATACGCATTGCCACTTTGTTCCTCGTACACGCACTAGTTCCATGATTGTACCATTTTATTCTTCAAGGAATATATAGTCAGAAAGCAGAATCTGTATTCCGCGGTGAAGGTACTTTGCCATTTCAACTTTTACTGTTATATACATTGTTCCAACAAGCGATGTTCTCTATACTTCGAATATAATAAATCTCGGAGAGATTGAGATATAAGTCAATTGAAAATCAATCTTCGTGACTCAATCTCGAGACCTCGGGCATTTGCAACAGTAATTTTGATCTAGGCACGTGAGATATCGACGCAGTCGAGTTATCTCCGGTCTCCACCAACGCATCAAGCTTTCAATAAATATA
>JABSMR010097307.1:0-12470 GCA_018902295.1 Dusona sp. PSUC_FEM 10030013 | reverse complement strand
GGCGGGGGCGGGGAGAGGGGAGTGAGTCACGGAAGGGTGGAAGTAAAAACGATTTTACCTGGGCATTGGAGGAATTAAAGTAATTAAGTATTTCTGTAGAGACAAACTTTTCACTCGACCAACGAGATGAAAAATAATTCCTTTCTATTAGTTCATTCTCATCCAAATTCCCTTGAATGAGGAAATTCTGCGACGATACGACGAGGATAAAAATAGTACGCAACGAAATACACCGGATAAAAAATTGAGGGGATAAAAATAATAATATGAAAAAAGTCATAACGCAATAACACAAAATTTCCATGAATCTCATTAATTTTTCAAGTGTAAATAATCGAATTTCCCTTTTAACAGTTTTTTGCAAAGGTCGACAGATACTTTTTCACACGCCGTAAAAAAGCGACCGAAATGATGAGGCATCGAAAAAGAAATGGTTGTAATAACGAACCAACACAGGTGTATCGACTATTAATAAGCATTACGGAACAAGTGAATCATTCGGTATATATATTCGAGAGAACAAATAATAAAGGATGATATTATCATAAATATCACGTGTACAAAAATATACCTTGGAGTAATTTATGTATCAAGTGTTTTTCTCTCAAGTGGAGATACTATGCGAAAAATACGAGGGAGAGAGAGAAAACGTGGCTTTTTCTACTCTAACGTTTGTTATTTCTCTAGTAGTTTGATAAATCTCCAACTTAAGAAAAACAATGGATTTGATAACCACGTGGGAGCAGCTAACCAATGTGTTTTTATGTATTTCGTTTTTGTATTATTCCTTTTGTATATTTAGTTTTAGTGGTATTTTGTTTTTGTGTGGAATGAAAAATTTATCATAAAATCGAAGAAAAAAGAAAAGATTTAAAATTATTTTTATGAACGAAATGTTTCATCGGTTTGTATATTTTTTATTTATAAGAATGGTTTTTGTACTTTCGGAAATGACGATCGCTTCAGAGACATTCCGTTGAACGCGATCTCGTTTTATCGTACGAAAAAATATTTTTTTTTCTCAATTCGACGTCTTCAGGCATTCGGTGACGAAGTGCTCACAAAAATAAATTCACGTGCGTCAATGCACGTGAGTCTTGAATGCCCGGAGGAAATGAACATTATTTTCGATAGCCAAATTCGCGATAAAAATCATTTTCGTAAGTTTCAAAACATATGTACATAATGGACTAATTATGTATGAATAACTTTGTATATGGAGCGTTGCTGGTTAAAGGAGAATGTTCAGATGTATTCTATTCGGCCTCAGGGAACCGTTCGTCAGTTTGGTGACGCGTACAAAAGGTGACAAATGTGTTTTCTTTTTTTTTCTTCTCTTTCTTTCTTTCTTTCCTCCCTTTCACGAGAAAAACGTGGCACGCGTTCGCGCTTAACCCAAGTGTAACTAAACTCGATACGCGAGAAAAACACGACCAGCTAAACGCACACTCGCGTACGTCGACTACGCAATTCTCCTATTATTATCATTATTTTCATTCGATTGAGAAACCGGTGTCGTGTGTGAATTTAATGGTGCAACATAAATTAACTGTAGATACTACAAATTTTTACGCATTTTCTACGCTCCGTTTCGCAAGAAAACAACCTATGAGTTTCATACCCTATCGCCATCGTTAAAACGCAACGAAAAATTCTTTTTTACACATTCATTTATTATTTTTATCGATTATCTACAATCTTTCTGTAAACTTGGTTTTCAAATCTTAAAAAAAAAGCGTGACCAGTCGGCATTGTAAACAAACAGTAAATAAATATTGGACAATCCTAAAAAAGGAGGAATTTCATCGCATTCCGCAACGATTCGAACGTCTGACGTATTTTTTCATTGTTTTCAATTGATTTTTTTTTAAATTCATTTTTGTACTTTGTTTTCTTCAATTGATTTATTTAGTTCTCATTTTCTGAACCGCTTAATTACGATTCTAATGTCGTAATTCATTTTGATCTCAGATTTGGACTCGAGCTCGAAACAAAGAAGTTTGATTTGAACCAGAAACAACTGTTGATCGTTAACATTATGTAAATCTGTATTCAATGAACCGTCAAATACAAATTGAATGAAAAGTAATAAAAAATGTAAATTTAGAAAGAATATTAGAGGATAAAAATAAATTGGCATCAAAGTGAAAATAGATATTTTTATTTGGAAGTTGACGAGAACGTGTCAAACGTAGGTCAAGTTGGCTCGAGGTAGCCCATATTCGTGAACGTTGCGTATATACGGAATTGTCATTGTGTTCGAAGCTCCGAGCAGAGGCGTTCGTAGAACTCGATGCGTTTCGCTCGGGCTCTCTCGATGTGAATCATACCTCCCCCCTCGCCCCTCGACTTTTCCCCTCCCGAACGACTCCGAGAACCTCGGCGACAGAGAGATTATGCTAATCGAAGGTTTATAAACCCGGAAAACGAGACCCGGCGCACTGATATAATCGCGCGCCCTAATATATACATTATCTATACAAACGAGTGCATAATCTGTCCGACGAAAATGAAAAGCAATAGAAAAATACCATTAGTCACCGTTGTTGCAACGGACAACCAGTATTTCTACTTAGTTTTGCTTTTTATTTTTTCTAACTCATTTATCGTTTTTTCAATCCTACCCTGTCCCGCTATTCGGGTGAATGATTTTATGTTTCACTGACTAATTATCGTTATTCGAGAAGGCAAACAAATAAAAAGGGTTCACACAATATGGAAAACCATTTCCGAAATAAATATAATGGTGATTTTTCGTCATGTAAGGAATTGTTTTCTTTAAATTTGTAGGAGATACAACTTTCAGATAATAAAAAGGGACGAATTGCTGAAAGACTCACTCCAAAAATAATGCACAGTATCCATCCAAGTCTGAGGCTTTGTAGATCCGGCTTTCCCGCGTTTTTTTTTTATTCACGCAAATGCCACAATATTGAAAAGAAAAAATCGAGATCTTCCGTGCGATTGTTGATTATTTTTGTTATTGTTTCTCCGTCAAGTGAAATATCGACGAGAAATCGACAAAGAAGGACTTGTAAGGACCTTCCCCCTTCGGTTCGTACTTATTCCAATCGAAATTTGACGTGACGCAAAATCCGTTGACGATTATTCCAAGAAAACTTTCGTGACGAAAAACAAAAAACACTTCTTTTTTTTTTCTACCCACAGTACACGCTTGTACGTGTTTTCTCGCTTTCTTCTGTTTCTTATTCCTGCGTTAATTTCCAATCACGCACTTGTTCAACACTCGAGTAGATTTTTCGAACTTTTTTTAAACTAGAATTTACTTTTCGTCGATGAAGAATTTTTTTTTACTTCCCGATTCAACTGTAATTTACGAATACGTGATTCAGGTTATCTAACACGGCTGAAAGTGTGAAAACGATATAAAAGACAGGAACCGTCACATGAGTCGTTTACATCGCGCGGAACGTCGAAACATTTCGAAAACAATAACGATTTTGAAGGTAAAAAATATTGCGTAGCCAATTAACACTGAATAAACAAATAATAATAAAAAAAACACGGGATTATTGCGTAACCGCAAAATTTCAATTCTTATAACACGACGCGCAACAACCACAACAACAACAACAAGGATTTAAAAACTGCTTGACAGATAAAATGTGTTTTAAAAACACGCAACAAAATGGCGTCGAACTGTACGCGTCCGGCGGCAATTCTCAAGGAATCCGTAAGAATTTAAAACTTGCCGCGCACAGTGTTTTAATTATTTTTTTTCTTCCCCTTTTAGAACAGAACCACCGGATAACAGTTCTGGGAAAAATGTTGTGCGGCACACACGCACCATTCGCCGTAGCGCCGGTAGCGTTGCTACCGCCGTTTTCGCCTCTTTACTACTTTTCAAGCCGAAACCGCGCGCGCGACCTTTATTCGTTCTTCGCGAACTGCATGAGTACACTGACACGATGCGAAGAAGAAAAAAAAAGATGACGAAAAAGCCGAGTTGAGATGTTTTTTGTATTTATTTTTTTTTCCCGAGAGCGAGAGAACCGCGCGTGCTCTTGTGCTTCTCGCTTACGAGAGAGCGAGAGAGAAAAAAAACTCGCGCTGTTGCTTCTCTATCCAGCCGGTAGCAGCGTCCTCGCGTAAGTGTCGCCGGGTAGAAACCGTCGTCGTGTATACAGACGTTGGACATACACACACGCAGGCACGCGCGCGCGCGCGAGCCACCCGCTCTCTCCCTCGAGCGCGTTCTGTGTTGGCTCGTTCACCCGTCAAAACTCTACCATTAAACGTAAAGAGAGAGAGAGAGAGAGACAGAAAAAGAAAGAAGAAGAAAGAAAGAAATGAAGTCGCTTTTTGGCACGACCTATGGCTCTCGATGGGTTATATACAGTAAGTATCGCCACGATGCAAGAGAGCGTACTCCCCTTTTCGCCGCCACACGCCGTCCGGATCAATAATTCACCATATATTATCACCCCGGTAAAGTCGAAAGTGAGACAGGCAGAGAGAGCGAGAGAGAGACCTTGTCAGAGCAGTAGCAATCTGACTCGATGAAGAGCGTGGTCTCGTGAATCAAGAGAATGCACGCAGCCGGTGATCAAAACTTATGTACTAGATAAAGAGATAGAGAGCGGGGAAGAGGAGAAAGAGCGAGTAATAATAAAACGTGTGAGCCGGCACGAGCGATGTGGACGCGTGTGTGACATGGAGTTGGAATCGAGTCGCGCGTAAACCAAGAGAGCGCGGGATTTGCTGATCCAACGGGTGCTCATGGGAAGTGTTGACGGTAGTTAAGGGGGAGCGAGAAAAAAGGGAGCGGGGGAGGGGGAGGAGGAAGGCTTCGCGATGCTGAAAATAAAGATCACCACGATCGCGGATTGTCGCGTAATTTATTGTGAAATAGCGATTGGTTTTTCTTCTACATTAACGAACATATAAAGAAACTGATACACGTTTATACGTATGTAAATATGTGTACATGTGTGTGTGTATCGTAAGAGGTAAAAAAAAAATGAAATGTATCGTTTCCGACGTTATGCTATTATTATTGCCTTTGAGAGATCGTAGTATTGTAGACAATACGACGACGTCGGTCAGGACGTTTGCGACGCGAAGAAACCAAGTCGAGACGGCGATCGCGAACGACGTTGCCGGCTCGAGTCGACCCTTGACTCTCTCGCGCGCGCACCCACCAGGTTGTGTATACGCGAGAGAGTCGCCCAGGCGAAGAGAAACATGGGGCCTTGGTAGGCGCTCGTTCTATAGCGCGCGGGAGCGAGAGAGATTAATAAGAGTATGAGAGAGCGAGGGAGAAAGATTGCCGACACAAGCGAAAGGAGAAGCACATACAGCTACCAAGTGCACGGTGTATACGTCAAACCCCTTCCCTTCCCCTCCTACCGTCGGTAACATGGCACACGAAAAGCAGCAGCAACACTCACACGCTTCGAGACAGCACCGCCGAACTTAGCTCAACCACTCTCTACTTCATCTACTGGTGTAAATTTATTCTATTTTTCTTACGTTATTTTTTCCTCCTCTTTTTTATCTCGTGGATTATATTTTTTTCCCTACGTCACCTGTCGCGTATCTCAAAAGAAACGATAAAATTGATGATTATCAAATACATCGAGGCGAAAGATAAATTGACAATTACATAGCGGGATGATCGCGGCAAGCGCGACCTGCGCTCAAGTCACTCGGCCTTTTTTACTCGTTTTTTTTTGCGGGGCTTTTTGAGTTTTTACCGGGAGATTGGTATGGGGATAAAGGTAGTAACACAAATATCGCGCGGAGAATGAAATTCGCTGGTGGCTACGTCATTGGAGGTTGTGCTTTACGAAAAGATCATTTCTCAAGGCACAAACGTGATATTAAAAAAAAAACGTCACGATTCTCTTCTACATAAACCTCGGCGCTGTACCGGGGTTGCCTTCTCCGCCTGTTACAATCTCCGTTCGTACGACGCGAAAAACACAGACACATACACACACACACGCACACTCTTAACACGCACACCTGCTTTTTTTTATCCCAACGCACACTGTGGATCGACGATAACACGGATTATCGATAGAGCTGTTGTTCTTTTTGTTTTTATTTGAATAAAATATTGTTGTACTTACCACTGGGCGAGCTGACGTGGTTAAGAGAGGCCGGTTAACACGAAAATTTTCGTACGTTTACACACAACGGGGTCCGTAAATATGAGAGAGGAGAGTTACTCTGTTTTTGGTATGCCAGGAATGGCACAAAGAATCTAGACAACGCACACGCCTGCTGCGCAGCCGGTCTGCGCACACGCTGACACCGAGCGGCCGCGGGAGAAACCAGAAACCGAGGCCAGCCGAACGTTGACGTAACCGGCCGAACTCCCCGCTTCATCAACTACCTCTCCCACCCTCTCCGTACCACGTGATCAATTCCCCCCACCTTTTTCATAGCCCGCTCTCACTCCCACTCTCGCGCTTGCTTCTTCCCCTCCCTCGAGATTAACGCACACCCGCACACGGTCAGTCCGACTACTCTGACTCGGGGGCAACTCGTACGAAGGGTTGCCTCATTTCGTTCTTTGCTACTCTCTTCTCACCATCTTCTTCCTCGCTCGCTCTCTCCCTCCCTCTCTCTTTCTCTACAAAGAGTTAGAGAAAGGGAGAACACAAGAGTGCTCTCTTGTACCACTGTACGAAACTCCTCGCCACATACCCAACCACCACCGTTTCATTTCAAACACCGTGGCACTTGTTGATTTTCAGCCGACAAAAGATTTCAGGTGTATTCCGCCACTTTCGTCTGTTTGCATAATCCAACGATTAGAAACGATCCTGATACCGGGGGGGAGGAAGCCTCCAGTCATTATCGATTATGCTTCCACGGAATTCATTTTTCATCAAATTCAATAGAAATATAAAAGTTTATTTTCTAGTATAAACGACGACGAGTTATGAATTTTTAACGTCTTGCCTCTATTTTTTGTAGAATGTTTTATATTTTTTAACATTCGAGCGGCAAAACGTTTCTTTCATTTTTTTTTCTTTTCAGTAAAAAAGACGGGAATAAAATTTTCGTAGAAAGGTATTAAAGCTTGTTCGGGTCATTGAACCAACAGTTTCGTAAATACATGAATTGATAATCAGCAAAACTCGGTTGGTCTACTTGCGTTAAATCGGCTAACAACTCTCCGCATAGAATTGCATTATTCATGCAAATTTTAAGCCGTCAACAGCCGACATCCAACTACTATTATTTCCATGCAAATAAAAAAGTACATAATATGAATAATTCGATGTTGCATAATCATACAAATAATAATAATTAATGCGTATCAGTTTTGAGCTGATCAGGGTGAAGAAGAATATTATGTTCGAAATCTCATCGAGCATACAAAAAAATGTCAAATTTCTGAAAACCAAAGTGAATGACAATCTTAAGGAAAAAATGACACAATTTTTGTGTCACTTTAAAACCTCTCGTTAAAAATGTCTCCAAGCCGATTTGTTGCTCGTTCAGTCGGTAAAAATCGTGCTGTTCGTTTATTTCCGCCACGGTTGAATTTTCGAGAAAAATAAAAGTTACGCGTTGTCCTCCTTTCATCAGAGAACATGGCGTAACTTTTGTTTTTCTCGAAATATCAAACGACTCGGAGAAAAATAGGAATCTGTTTTTCAGCTTAAGAATATCGCAGTCGAGCGACTGATAGAGCGACGTAACAAAGTAGTTTGTTTAGTAAAAGAGAAGCCGCTTTAATTTGCTTTCCCAAAGTCCCCGATTTACGAGCCCATCGATCGTAACCGGTTAATTTTCCTGGACACACGAACCAAAACAATAAACTTGCTGGGTGCTTTCTGCATCGACTTTTAAATACGACCTTGGAGACACTCTGCGCCCTAGCGAAGGGAAAGTCAAATAAATTCTTGCGTCTGTAAAAGAATGGAGGCTTTAGTGGCAAGATGTTTGTGAAACTTGAGGGGGTCGGGATTAAAACTACAGCGAAAATTGAACAAAAGGGACTCACGCCTTACGCGCGCATTGATTCAGGACTTTTTCTTGCTACCTGCATCGGGTCGTGTGTTGGAAACTAAGAGGATCATCCATCAAGCTTACCGAGTAAGGTTACGTCACACTTTTACCGGCTACAAACCCCAAACCGTGTTTATAGGACGAGCGGAAAACGATTTTCTACGTTCCTTTCCAAACCTCTAATTATCCACTTTTTCAACCTTTACTACCCAATTATTGGATAATTAAGATTTTGCAAATTGGATAACGAGGCTCGAAACGTAATACTTTACCGTATAAAGTATCGTTAGTGCAAACATCGTCATAATAATCAATCGACCAAGAACGTAGAATATAACTCGCAAGATTCGCAATTCTTCTGTCGCGACCAATACCATCGCTCATGAACATTCCTGTTCACGAATGAAAGCTGGAAAGATCGTGATTGGAAAAACGAGTCTTATCAAAGACCAAACATAATCTAAATGTAATTAAACTCGTTGAAACACTCATTCCACGTATTAAATAATACGTAAAACTTGATCAAAGTGATCATTTCGAAAAGCTTTCGAATATCTCATGAATTAATGTAACGTTGTTCAATTATATTTTATCGTGAATTCTCGGTCCGTCTCTTTCACTTTCTTCTCCTCTTTGTCTCAATTCGTTCGGTCGAAGAGGGAGGGCCTCCCCTGTTAATACCATTAGTCGAATCGCACTCTGCCGTTATAATTGCAAGCTTTGTCGCTTTCTTATTTGCATCAGCCCACCGAAAAGGGATAATTACAGTTACTAGACGAGGAGGCTATTGCAACTATATAACCCTTGCGTGGCGTTGTATGCCTATGCAAAGTTGCATATCCATTAGTATACATATCCACTGACTACTGGAAGATGGCGCTCGTAAACAGGAGCAAGTGAGAGAATGAGAGAGAGACTCCGCGCGTGGCCTCCGGAATGGCCGTGCCCGATTTCGTAGCGTGATATTACTTAATTAAAGTTAACGCTCGATCCCTATTCCCCAGGTTTCGCAATACGCTTTGTGGCTTTCCAGCGAACTAAGTCGTTAGTTTAATTGCAATTTCGTATGTATACACCAACAGAGAGAGGGTGGGAGGGAGAGAGAGACCAGGAGAGAACCTCGTTTCTCGAACGAGTACAGTGTAGTAATATATAAATATGTGTATTTATACGTATATATACATGTAAACACTGTTCACTGGAACGTAGATGAAAGCTGTGAGAGCATAATGCGTACGGGGTTGTGAACTAAAGTTCCAAAGCATCGGTGGGGTTGTTTTGCTAGAATCGCTCGTCGTCGTTAACTCCTTTGGGGATCTCGACTTCTCAGACACTTTGCGAGTTTGAAAAAATATCCGTTACGAACTATTCCCGAGTCTCAAAGTGGAGCGCAAAGATTCGATCTTTATAAAACTCAAAGAAATTGCTATCCTTATTGAAACTAAATCGATTAAATTCTTGGATTTATCATTTTAATGAAATTATCATGGTTTGGCTAATTGGGGAAACAACGGAAAAAACGGACGTACAAGTTCCTCGGAAATGACAACTTTTTATTTGGACATAATTATAAATTTTCATTAATTTACAACGACAATCACGTTCTTTCTTGTTATTTACCCATAATATCTGTTTTTCTGAACGTAAATCCCGCAACGGGGTTGAAAACGGACTCAATCTTTTCTTTAGCATTAAATGTTCCTCGTATGCGATAATAAAGATTAATTATACACTATTCTCTTTGGTTTTTCATAACGAAGAGAATGATACGCGATAAAGTTGCATTTGGTGAACATTCAATGGAGAAAAGTCTAAAAAACGAAAAAAACGTTTCGAAAAAATAGAGAAACAAAGTTTATTACGAAAAATAGTTTGGAAAAAATAAAGAAACATTTTGTACGAAAGAAATTGGGCACTTCTCCGACCCCGTTGCAGGAGTCGAGGGTTAATGATCGAATATTGAGGTTTTTGGTTTCCAAGAAAAAAAAAAAATTCCAAAAACGTCGAAACGTTTTAAAAAAAGACGATTGGGACTTGTTTCCATTTGTGTATTTCTCGGGATCTACTGTTTTTGAATTGTGGCCAAAGGTATTGTCGCATTATGCAATTGCAGCGTTTTGCATTCAATGCACCCGATGTCCCGTGTGATGTCCGCAATACCGGGAAACCGGTGCAGGTTCATCGACATCCTCCCCACTCAAGAGTCTCGACACTTAGACATACGTGAAAGACGAAGAAATTTGAACTTCCTATGAGAGGAAAATTCGCAGAGTTGTGCGATATCAAGTCCGTGTCCCAACGTGTATTATGTGGGATTCTCTTTTGTTCCATCGGCTGCGAGAGCGAATTAACGAGTTTGCAATTTTTTGCCTCACCGAAAATTAACGCTATCTTTTCTTTACCGGTGTGAAATTTATTGCGAGAAAAATATAATCGCATAAAGGCAAAGAAAAGGATACTTTGAATCGTTATTACAATTTCTTTTTTTCATCATTCGCCCGTAAACAAACGAGCGAATACAATGGACGAACAATAATAGCTGGACGATAAAGAAAAGCAAATAACATTCTCGTAAATCCGTCCCATCCCTCCGCCTTAACTAAAATTCCCACGATAGTCTTCCTGGAAAATTTTGCATAATATTCCGGGAGGGATCTCTTTTAGCAAATATTGGAAGGAACAAGTGGAATTGAGAGTACCATTGAATTCAAACTCCCCACCAACGTTTTGTATTATTTTCATCGAAGCCCCACATAGTTTCGCAGATCGTTTTAATTGGACTGATCAAGCGCATCGTTGCCGCTCGGAACAAACAACCGTCGAACACAGTCGATATTGCCCTCGGTGTGGTCAAATACTCGAATTTTCCTCGAATATTCGAGTGTAATGCGTTCGATCGCGCCATTCGGCTTTGAATACTCGCACAACCTGGCTTTTTTTTTCTCTATTTTCTATACTTTTTTTTCCTATACCTATCATTTGATTTTTTAACAGACTTCACCTCACTAATTTCACTGAGACACTTAAAATATTAACTTTCTTTTAGAAGCTCGTCCACTAAGTTGGAAATATTTCACTGTTTCCTCACTTATCGTTCGATTTCATTTAAAATCTTACCTTTTATGCCGAACTATAATAATTAATTGTGCAGTCTTATAAAAGCAAAAACTTTCGACTTTAATCAATAATGTCATAATACCCCTAATTAATGCTTAATTAATGGGGTAGGATTAATGTCATATTAACCCTAGACCCTTACAATCTTTTTTTCCGAAGGTATACCCGACAACGGGTCGAAAACGACCCCAATCTTCCTTTTAGCATAAAATGTTCTTTGTATGCGATAATCAGGTCTGATTATACACGATTCTCATCATTTTTTCGTAACGAAGAGAATGATGTATGACAAAGTTGCATTTAATGAACATTTAATAATGAAAATTTTATGAAATGAAAAAAAGTTTCGAAAAAAAGGAAAAAATAAGTTTTTTAGTAAAAAATTGGGCACGCTTTCGACCCCGTTGTGGAGGTCAAGGGTTAACTGTTTTTGGAAACGCGACAAATATGTCATGGATCTAGGGAACCACGTATTATTGTTGTACCTTAATTTCAAATAAAACGAATAAATGAATATTTTTTCTAGCGGCCTGATCGAGACGAAATATCCAAATAATGACGCACTGAGAAAAAAGTGTTGTTGACCACAATAAATTTCGTTTCACTCAAGCAAAGTTCAATACGGGCAACAAAATATTTTTCATATAAGACAATATAATTTGTGAACGCTCAAACGAGTTAGTTGTCGAACCAACAAAGCATTGGTGCAACCAAACATATTAAGGTTGAAGTAACAAAATATCATACAAACGAACCAATTCATTTATTCGTCCTAACAATTACCGTTTAGTTAATCTGATAATTCATATTCAAAGAAATATTTTATTAACGCAACTAAAAAAAATGCGTAAGCTAATAAATGATAGCAATTGTTCGAACAAAATCATTTGGCACCAGTGATTTAGTTGAGTCATCTACAAGAAATTTTAATGATTTAGTTGAATCAACTGAATCATTAGCCATTCAACAAAAAAAGAATTGCATCCACCAATGTTTCGTCCAACAAAATGAATTTAGTTCGATGAACAAATTTTTTTTTCTCAGTGCGGCATACGTGACGATATTTTCCCGCGCAATGGCTCTCCCGTCGGCAACCAACGGACACTAACATGTCCCACCGCCAATATACGCACGTTGCACTTAGCCAGGAATCGACTGCTGGTAATACGCGCGTTCTCACTCGCAGTACCAAACAACTGCATTCGCTTTTAGGAACACTGCACTTGCAGCGACTCACTCGATAGTAAAACAAAAATGCACTAACATAAGTACAAAAGCTCTCAAACACAAATGATCGATATATATCAAAAAATAAAAGATTTTATTCTGCGCCTGTAAATATAAAATTCGATAAAATATATATA
>JABSMR010097196.1:0-12485 GCA_018902295.1 Dusona sp. PSUC_FEM 10030013 | reverse complement strand
ATATATATGATGCCGGCTAAACCCGATTCTAGGCCAAACTAGTTCAGTCTTTCTCAGATACATTAGTGTAGCTTAGGAAAAACTAGTTTGTTCTGACATCACGATTAGCCGGTAACATATGGTATGTATATGTCTGTAAGGGATAAGCAAGAAAGAGAGAGTGAGAGGACATGAGCTTTTTGAGAGTGCAAGCGGCATCTACGGTCAAAGGTCGAGTGTTGCCACCACGTCATTGTGAATACCCGCGTCGCTCATGGCATCTCTCTCTCTCTCTCTCTCTCTCTCTTGTTCTTTAGACCATGATAGATCAAGCTAATCCTACCCGGTGTCTATGTACGTTCAACGTATCTGGCAAATTCTGTATCCCCTCGATCTGTATGGCGAATCATGTGGATGCCAGATCCGAACATCATCAGAGAAGAGCTCTTTTCCTCCCTGCCTGTCTCTCTCTCTCTTTCTTTCTCTCTTTCATTTCTTCAGAACGATCCGAGTAGCGGAGTCTGATTTACTGAGAACTGTGTAGTTTCACGATTTGCTGCTGGTACTACTATGTGCTCTTTCTCCTCGAAAACATATCGAATACGTGAGGGAAAGAGAGGTGGAGAGCGAAATAGAAGAAAAAAAAACAAAATAAATCGCTGTCCAAGAATGAGGTACGCCAAAATCAAGAGAAGAACAATTTTGTCGATGCATAAAAGCTCTGATGCTAGTAAAAATACTACGAACCGTCTCTTACTTACCAAGTTTGTCCAATAATTACTTAAAAAGTGTAGAACTAAAAAAGACTATTTTCTAAAAAAACAAAACAATCCAGTAGTCCGTAAGGCTGTATTATAAAAAATTCATTAAGAGCCATTTTGATAAAAAACCGAGATAATCAGTAACGAGTAGAAAGAACGAAATGATTTAATCTATTATATATTTAATGTTTCTCCGCAGCACCCTCTCGGGTTTTCACGAATTCATTCCATCACTTTTACCCCTCTTCTACCCCATTACACTAATTTTACCAATTGCTGGGAAACCGCCCGAGATCGGTGCCCAGAGCCACTTATTTTTAATGCAGCGATATGTACATATATCGCGTTTGTTCTTAGCCACCAAAAAATTATGGAAAAGCTGTGCTTAAGCACAAATGTTACCATCATTAAAATGCGAGCACTTTTCTTGTTTTTAATGTCAATCAATTTTTTCGCCGCACAAGTCGGCACTAAGAGCGCGTATTTATTTTCCAAAAATCATATTGACGTAAAAGGGACTATTAAATGATGCCAACTTGAAAAAGATTGAACATTTCACCGATATGAAAGCCTAATAATCCGATTGAATGGATCTCAAGTTATCGTTAAGTCCGTACCCGAAAATCTCCGGAATGAAGATCCCACGTAATGAATTTTTGTCTCGGTTATTTAATTGCGTTTAATACCGAAAGGGCGAAGATCGTTACTTGGTGATCCTCTTAACCCCGAAATTTCTTACAAAATACCAAGAAGGGAGATGGACGGATTTCTGGATACGATACTAATAGAACGCCGGAAGATTACTCGAGAATGCCCGGAGAGAGCTTGTGGGTAAAGAAGAACAAACGGATACGCGTGAGGGAGAGAAACAAAATAGTCTCTGCCGTGGGTGATCGGAATTACGGGATACTACAAGCATTTGCACTTAGGCCTCCAGCTCATCTTCCTCTTTTCTCCCTACCTCTCCTTCCCTCAGTATCATTTTCTCTTTCTATCAAGTGTGATCATTTATCTCTATTTCTTCTCTTTTTCTCACTCTACCATCATTTATTTCTTCCTTCCTTCCCTTCCTCTCGCGCTATCTCTTTTTTTCTCTATACCCTCACACGTTTTAGGCATGAAATTGTACCAGCGAATACACTATGTACCATATGTATTGCCGGAGTCGATCAGACGCGACAAGAGGCACATCGACACTCAAGTTAACTGCCACCTTCGAGCTGTTTGCCCACCATATCCTTATATTGAACGATACATTAGTTATATTATATATATAAACCTTACTCGAATGGCCTGTGTACCGGATCTGAAACTAATCGAGACTCGCAAAGCCGTAAGATGCACTGGCCATACGGACACTGTCCCAGATTCCACATAGAATTTATCACATCATTTATTTGCCACTGACAATCTCATAATAAACAAAAAAATATTCGCATTTCTTACTATTGTACCGTAAAATTATATTTCACCTGAAATTAATGACAACTTTTGTTCTTGACACTGTACATAGTGCACCATGTTCAGGAAAAAATGTCATGACATTCAACTCATTTCATTGCACAACTATAAATATCTTTTTATTCTACAAGAGAATATTTCATTTTTATTGTTGGCGACAACCGAAAGTTGTTAGAGAAAATGTAAATTGGACTTCGGTTCATAGGAAGTGTCAAAATTCATTAATTTTATCTCAATAAATTTCATTTTTCATTTACAACTGGTGATAGAATCTGGCGCGAAGTTTTTATACGTTCAAAGTCGAAGAACAAAGGTGCACAGTCAGAACAAAAAAAAGTTTCTACTCATCGTTTTATTCGTTTCACTAGAAAAGAAATTCAATTTTTCGTTATAATTGGAGCGAAGCAATTTTAATTTGGGTGGATAAATTGAAACGAAGGAGACACGGATAATTAATTAGAGTCAGTTATCTCCACTACGTTTCAAAGATATCGTAACTTACGCTGGTAAAAGACGACTGGCTGAGACGAGACGCGACAGCGAAAGTATACACTTAGGGGATCGAAGAACTTATTCCAAAACGTCCTGTCGAGGTAAGAAAGCTATAACATCCTATCGTATACAGTCTATACATACATATATGCATGAATATTCATTTTATATATGTATATATAATGAATTATTAATGGAACATAAATCCACCCAGATCCACGTTTACTATCTCCCTGACTCTCGTATAAAACGTGGTCTACATTCTCACGATCCTCGAGATTTTTACACATTAAAAAATGTCAGCCATCAATTATCTCCTCACTCCTCGATTTATGCAATTCTCATTACCCAAGATGTAAATAAGATTGAAAAATTAAACTTATTTATAAAACCAATTTAATTTGATAAATATATTTTTTAGCTACCTAATTAAATCATTTTTCTTGAGAACTGTCTCCAGTTGGTTTTAACGTTTCACGAGTCTTTTAATCCGGATTTTTTAACGTCCCAAAATATGGAATCTTGGAGCTAATTCGACAAATTTTCATTGTTGAACGATCATAAGAACAGATAATCCCGAAAAATTGATCACTGTTAGTCCCCGAAGTTATGATTTGCCAAATTTTTTCGATCTTTGGCCCGTAGAGAGATCCGCAGTGCGTATGAATCTTTTACGATTAACTTTCGTTTACTCAGAAGTGGTCTTTGTGGTCAAGAGAGAAAACCCGAGATCGAATTATCTGGGAAATAGCATCGCCAATAATTCACAAACAGTGTTCCCCAGGGATATGCACCTATGAAATATCAATGGATATTTCACGCGGAAATAGAGCTACCCGCGTATTAATATGAAATTACATATAACGGTCGATGATAATAGTTGGCGAAAGATCGTTTTACGTTCTCGGAGTGTTTCGCATAGGCTACCGCCCTCATCACATGTTATTGAGTTCAAAAATTCTGTTTACGATTTTCTGGTTGAGTCGAGACGCCGGTTATGACATAGATGCCTAAAATGTGACAGGGTAATATCTAAAAATATGTTACGTTCGATGTTTGGGGCCCGTGTTCTCCTTGAATTGATTGTTTTATTCCCATAATTAGTTGTGTTGTTTACCAACGATGTGAGTAATTATATATTATTTTACAAAGTATAAAAAAAAAGGACAAAATCTTCCATTCTGCAAAATTTGTTGAACGTTCCTACAACAAACATTGGTGAGCCTCAAGAAAAAAATGAAACGATAAAAACATCTAAAAAAAGAAAAGTGCAATTTACAAAAAGAAAAGAAAGAAAAGACTTCTTTAGTTTCCTTGGACATAACATTTTTAGCCAAAATCGAGGAAAAATCATAAGTCCAGATACACTGTTTGTGATGTACTTCCGCGGAACCACCTACGCTTAGTATCAATGAACCATCCAATACCTTTCGATGGATTGAAAGTTTACAAATAAGCCATAAGTTCATCATATGCATTGCCCTCTACCAAAGTATTATTCACAGTCATTATTCAGATTTGGTTAAAAGAGAAAATTTTGCAACCGTTTATAAAAACAAATAAAGGAATAAAAAAAAACTCGGAGTCTGAGTTTGGCCATGATCATGGTCGGCAAACCAACGACCTCGCGATATCCAAAATAGATGTTGTGAAAGAGAAATAAAAGTAAAAGCGCGCGCTCTTTAGACTCCTTAAGAGCGAAGCACTCGAGCGCCAAATAGCATAACCGCGATTATTGGCGAGCCAAAAAAGGAAAGGAAAATATATGGTAAAAAAGAGAAAATTTAATTTAATCGTTGAAAGTAAATAGGAATTCTTTTCTTCGGGACCAAAAAAATTAATAGATATATATTTACTGCAATATACAATAAAGCCTACTCCAATTTACATTGAATTTGAAGAACATTAAACAAAACTATTTTAAATGAAGAAAACAAAAAAAAACTTCATTCTTTCATTATAATTCAAATTTTTCAATACCTTATGATCAAATCCAAATAATTATAATTTGTATGCAAAAAAGGGGGATATTTTGAAAAGGAATAAAAAAATCATCGGTAAAATTACGAAATTTGCTTCACTCCAATGTGAAGAATGAAATTAAGGTCAAGCCAAAATTTGTTACACGAGTTCAGCGAAAATCCGCAACTTTGCTTAAACCTCAAGAGAATTAAAAAAATATTAGCAATAGAATAAATAATGAAGAAAAAAATGAGCATGGCTAGATATTCACGCACTATATGAATATAACTCGCGAAAACTGACACCTATGACCGGCTTATTCGACGGCGATTTTTAACTCCTTACGAGAAAAGCTAGATATGAGTACGCACACGATTCTCGGGCGTGCCCGGTTCGCGTTTGAGCCCAAACTGCGTTAAAAACACCGAAGCGTCAGGCAAAAGACGACAGACAGGGCCCGTGCGAGAAAACGAGAGGAGAGACTGCGACCGAGAACGCCAGACTCCGGGCTTTATATTTAGACACTCGTATTTTCGTATCTATATGAATACGATGTGTGACTTCGGTCTCACAAAATGAAATTTCATATTTCTAGAGATAATTACTAGGTTACCTTTCCATAAAATTTGCATCATGGAAAACGATTCAATACCCATGTTAAATAATCAGTGAATTTTTCAAATCAATTGTTTAAACTTATAATAAACTCAAGCAAGCCCAAATAAACTAATCCCAATCAACAATAATAATTTTATACCGTTACAATTATATTTTTTATATTCACTATCTGTTCTTCGTTTATTTATTATTCTTAATGTATTCATTCACTCATTTCTATCCCTCCCTTAATACTATGATCGTTATAAAATTTCGTTGATTAATCATTTTCAGTTTTGAGCATCGTTGAGTTAAGTTTTTCTTGAAAAAAAATATGTTTTAGTAAAAAATTCATTAGAAGTGTAGGAATTTTTGAAATCTGAGTCTTTTGGGCTGAAAATATGGCATGGGGGCGTTTCCTCTGCGATTTTTCTTCAACTATTATATCCAAGTGATTTATTTATGTTGCGTCTGAATGATTTTTCAATCAAAATAAACGATCATATAGGTATTATATTATTCATGAATAATTATAACTAATAATATGCTATCGATATTAACATTAATCCCAATGTACTCATCGGTATGAATACTGTATCGCTCGTTAACATGCATCCGATATATTGATCGGATTTAATATTAATGCAGTAAAATACATTACTAACAGATATTCGGTAATATGCTGGCCGACGATATGATTAACAGTTTCTCTGGTGGTGTATGATGTAGACGACGACCACGAGATTATGTTTTGTGGAGACATCGTCATCCGGACCAGAAGCACCAGCCGAGACGCCCCCTCTCTACGGTCGTAACGCAATACAGACCTCGCACTGTTGATCTTTCTCCCTAAGCCCTGATTGTATACGACAATTACATCGAAACAACGACTACAGTAATAACTCCTATGGGACTTGATCAATTTAAATTGACTGATTCGAAGAAAATACGAAGACTATGTTATTTAAATGGTGAACTGAAAAATCCATCGAATTTACGATGAAAAAGTTATACTCGACTACATACAAAAATGCTCAATTAAATATTTTTATGAAAATAATAGTGTGACTGTCAAAATACATTATAATAATAAAAATTGCGCAAAAACTATCGATAATGCTACGAAAATTAATCTTATTAAAATAAATATTTTTCTTTAAGTGTAAGTCGACAAAAGTTTCGGTGTAGCAAAAATAACATAGGTTTGGTGCTAAAAATTTGCTGAAACGATAAATTCTTTCTATCTTTTTTTCATCTCTATCTCGTTGTCCTTGAAATCTCATGTGTTCAGCGAGGTAATGCGCTCCTTTGTGGTCATCACGTTGCACGTGTATAAACGAGAGATTGCATATTTGAACATACATGCACAAGACAGAAAGGAGATAAAGGGGTAGAAGGGGAGAGAGAGAGAGAGAGAGAAGAAAAGCAGAACATTATGATTGGATTGGTGTACGGGTTAATGTGCATAGCCTTCTGGTTTCTAGTGATATCGAGAGAGCGTTAGTGCTCGCAATTACAATCAAGCGTTACCGATTTATCAGCATTTTCGCGAACATATAAAATCCAGGGAAACAGTTTGCAACAACGGAACCGTGTCTATCGCCCATTTACATTTAACTTCCACTATGTATTCACTAACAAAATTATATATGCCTATGTAGTGCTCGTTGGAGGAGCTATTCAAGAGCTTCGTGCGTGGTCACTCGAGAGATGATAGAGACTCTGTTTTCACTGTTCCCATATACAATTCATTTCGCGCTAAATCCAACATCTACATCTTCACTTTACTTTATTCTCTTATTTCTTTTGATAGCATTCCAAATGGAAAAAATAGAATTTATAAGTTTTGGTATTACACTTTTATGCAAACTAAATTGACGTAAAAAGACCCATATACGAATATCATATATAGCGGACAGTTTAAACTACTCGACTGCGAGTGTTATAGAGTCATCACACAAGCATAGTCGCAATCCTCTCAGTTTGAAAATTCAAGTGCTCAGAGGATTTAGTTCGATACGCTTCATTTCTTTGATGTCGATGAACCGTACTACAAAATATCGGATGAATGATCATTGATTTCTATACTGAATTTTCTGTGTTTCAAACAAACGCTCTAAATAACTCTGAATGTATTCAAAATGAATACAAAGCTGCGCTGTTTCAACAATTTCGTTCTCAAATATTCCTGGAAACATTAATTAGACAATTAAATCGAATCGAAAATTTATTTTATAACCGAACCCCAGAATTCGAATATTACAACTACTGGAAATCTAGCCGGCAGCGAAGAATATACGTGGTCGTTGTGTGGCTGTGACAGTCTCCCAACTAACAATAAGCATTTCGGGTTGGAACAGTCCTCGGATAGGTTATCGCGTTGCCACGTGCCAGCTTTGGCATCAATTGCAGAGTAGCAGGCAGTTTTTGTAAGTATTCGTACTTTAGAATTACAAAAAACTCTTGGACACTTCATTGGATAATACGCTACTCAACACAACCCCAATGATCCTTTTTTCGTTGTCGAAATTTCGTACCATTTTTTAATGACGGAACCTCTCGAAAAAAAGGTCATAAAAAATGTATCAAAAGAGCTCAGTTGCTTGAATTTCCCTCCTGAATACCAACATTTTGCACACCTTTTTGAAGTGGACTGTTCCATGTGAAAATTTGATAAAAGATAATGAAGTTGCAATAACATATAAAGGTTTTCAGTTTTTCAAGTAAAAATACAATTTCTGTATAAGTCAAACAAAAAAAATGTACTCCACTGAACATATATATTCTATAAAACTATTTAATTGACAATTGTTAGAGAAAATATATAAATAAATTGTAGGATGCACCAAAAAAGAGAAACTCCGTTGCTCTCCAACGATACAAATTGAAAAATCGTACAAAATTTTCGCGAGAGGTCTTCAAAACTAGAGTTTCAAAGCTACAACAGGCTTTTTAACAAAATCGTTTACGAGCATTTTCCGCGGGGATGAAGTTATTGGAATGTCACTTGAAATTTCGATGCCAAAATCGTAATCCTTTAATTGCTTTGAGTAGTGTAGATACTCGTAAATAGTAATCTCTCTCTTTTTGTTTTTCAATCATTTTTTACGTCTCTTTCACTTGTGAAACATCTGCAGTTCGACCATGTTTGTGACTGCTCGAAACGGTTTGCTAGTGCTTAAGCTCAGCCGAGTATCAGTTGGAACTCCTCGACTGAGGATAATACAGCATCCGCTCTATGATCCAGCATTATGGAACGTGACAGGAGGGCGTTCCGTGCACCAGAGAAAGAAAGAGCACTGTATGTATGTTCATGTGTACAAATATATACGTATATGCTAGATATGCACGTATGAGGGCAGCTGAGAGTGAGCAATATCAGCGAAAATCCATGAGAGATACATTCATGGTCACGATACTCGATATTTATCTCCATATACTCACGGTTTACATACGCTAAATTTAGTATGAAAAGAATTCGTTGATAATACGAACTCTCCATTTTAAGTTTAAATTCTTACACTGAAAAGGTCCATGTTCCATGTTTCGAGAAATTGAAAATTTTAGTGGAAGGAAGAAATCGTTTACTTTAAAACTAGGAGATTCTGTATACAAATCTTCGGAATAAGCACCGCACAAGAGACAAGAGTGGACGCGGGTCAGTTACAAGATGAGGAGGAATGAAAATCCTCTCTACCATTTGTCGCTCGATTTCTTCTCATCTTGAAAAGTGGTGGAGATAACAAAAAGAGACAATTTCCAGAGGGCGATCAGGAGAAAAGAGCACGAGAGAGACAGGAGAAAAGTTCTGGATCTCTGCTTTTCTGGGGGGATAAATGGACCGAGATTACGAGTCACGGGGGTTTTTCTCGAAACCCACTATGAGAATGAATGGCCGAGCGACGGAGAGAACTAGCGACTGTGAAAACCGAGGCTATGTGACACTTGACTCGGGAGTGTAAGAAGAAGCGAGGGAACAAATAAAAAACAGCAAGAATAGGAGGCAGGTCAGGTCTGTTCATCGTCAGCCAACCCTCACCAAAAAAGACTGCACGGCCTGATTATATATATTTTTCAAGTACTTGCCCTTCGCTATGCAAGAACCGACCCTCGCAAAGTACAACGAATGCTTTCACGACGAGAAATATAAAAAAATATTGCATTTATCCGGCTTATGCGAGCAATGAAAAAAAGCATAGAGTCGACTTTTGCGCTGTATCAACTGTTTGTATTCGCAGGAAACAAAAAACTTTAAGTATATAATTTATCGACAAGGGATTCTAGTAGGAATCTTGAATAATTCGGTACGCGATTCATTAAAATTAACGTTCCAAATCACTTTCTGTAGAAACTGTTGTTAAAAACGAATTGGACCTAGTCAGAGCGAGGTTAAGAACCAACCATAGAGTCCGAAGCCTCATTCACAATTGTTTTTCATTCGAAGAATGAGTACCCTGTTGAAAATAGGAGCAAATTAGATTATTGAAGCTTTACTCCAGTTAAACATCCCAATGAAAATGGACTAATTAATTTTAGTCCATTTAACTCCGCACGAGGAGCATGGTATTTAGTTAAATGGAAGCCAATGCTACCAAAATATAAAACAATCTTCAACGAAACGATGGAGCTAACTAAATAATGTAAATTCATAAATAGAATCGTACGGTCACCTGTGATTCTTGCTCTTCATTAAACGAAACTGCCGGGAAAGTTCGCTTGAACGCAATTGACAAAGTACCCGAACAGAGCTTCGTAACGTTATTTCAAGTTGAAGTAGACCAAGTTGGAACAAAACTGGAGTAGAGAGTTTTCTGTTTGAAACAATTCAATAAAATTAACTTTACAAGTTGTTATAACGTATTAAGAAAGGCGGCAGCTGTTCGATTCCAAGCATTAAAAAGATTCGAAAATAAATTCTTTTAGGTTGTTTGAAAAAAATGAGTTAGAAACTCTTAAATTCTTTATCGCCCTAGAGTACCACACCAGGAAGCATCACGAATGCATATCATAGATTCAGAGATCCCTTGCTTGGCCTCGAATCACTCACACGTACTTTATATACACAAATGTGTGTATACATATGTGTACATATCTACATATATGTGCCCGGAACTTAAACAGTAGATCGTCGAAGCGCTCGCAGCCTCAGGGGCCACCTGCGAAGCTTTCATCGTGGATTCGAATCTCGAGACTGGAAGAGAAACTGAGAGAGGGAGGTTTCCGAGAAAAACTTTTGTACGATCGGGACAGTTTTCGCAAATCTCCTACTTTCTATCACCTCGGGCACTTTTTCTGTTCCACACACTGTAGCAAATTGAAAAGAGAAAGCAAAAAGATTGAGCCCTTTTTTGAGCGAACCTCTATTACACCTTTTGAGAATTCTTTCTCCCATGATCCTCGCTTCACTGTTTTTTTTTCCATTCTTCAGTTCATTTATGGCAAATAAATTGATCTTTCTTTACTTAATAAATCGACGAGAAAAAGAGATGGAAAGCTGAAAAAACTTCGAAGATGTCGCTTACGTCGTTTATGGAGCATATTCTATCGTATGGAGTCATCGAATTTGATAGTTGTTAACGAGCGCGAATGATATACGCTCCAGTGCAAACCCAATTCGCGGATAAACTAGTTATCCTATCCCATTTTGAGAACAAACTGTAGTTTTTCCTAATCGGATAATCTAGTGTGGCCGAGGAAAAACCAGTTCATCCTGAAATTGGTTTTGACCGATAACATATATATTTATAAAAATTCAGATAAAAAACTATGAAGGTTGGGTGCGGCTCCTGAGTATCATCAAAAACGCATTTGCTTATCAGTCGTTCGAAATTTTTTCACGTTACCCGTTTCTTTGGTTGCCGAAATACCAAAAAAAGGTTAAAGCTGAAGATCAAAACGTATAGTATCTTCTAATTTCATACAAGCAGAATTTAGGGGCTACATTTAAAAATCCCCAACAATCACGATAAGGACAATTCAAACGAAGTGTAAGTTGAAGGAACGGTAAGAAGCGCGCCGAATGGCTGATAGAACGGTAATACGGGACCGATTATGGAGCTGGGGGAAGGAGACGGGAGGCGGAAGAACTCTACAAGTAGCGTATTAAGAATATGAAGAGACCCTTGGCATCTCACACGTGTGTGATGCAGAATGAAAGGAAACCCTGACGGCTTATCTATACTATATACGCAGCTGTATAATATATATAGATATGAATGTATATAACATCCATATAAATATACACAGGGTATATATGCACATATGTGCAAGGTACATAAGTGAACTTCTAATATATCCTGCATACATGTACTATCGACCGCGACGGACCCCCAATGGCTTCCGGTCTCCGTGTAACGGCACACTATCCGCTGTGGCTTCTCCGCAAATGCAGCCGATCGTCTACCAACGGAAGTAGAAAGTTGATTGAGACTATCATAGAGTAACTGAGCAGATTATATGTACCGAAGATAACTATATACAATAGTTATTACCTATTTCACACTCAGACACACTCGAGCATATATGCTCCACGGAAACTTTCAAACGGTAATTAAAAGGAAACCACGGCCCTCACGCGCGAATACGTTCAAGGCGATACGCAAAAAGCCTATCAAATATTCAAACTTTCAATTGGATGGATCCTAAATCGTCTTTTTTAATAACAATGAAGTCAATGGGTGAGAGGTTGCCAAAATCCTTTATTTGTATTAATTAACTTTTTCAGCCTATTATTAAAACTACGAAAATTGGTTAAGCCTTTTGTCTAGATCTTAGAACAAAAAACTTGCAGAAATAAACTGTAAAAAAGTATTGAATGATTCCGATTAAAAATACGGAGCTCGGTACAAAAATTGGTTTCAATGGATAATACGTTAAAGTATCCAAATGTTGTTTCAATTAGATATTCTACCAAATTCTTGGACCTTAGGCCTCAAATGAAATTCCTAGTTCGTATTCTCATACCCTGTTCGAATCCTTTGATCGAGTGATGAAACAATTTAATTGCTTGAATTTCTAGAATCGTGACTTTGGTCTGGAAATATTGAACTATACGTAACACACTCGAGGCATTTAAATCCAATGCGACAAATGTGAACTGCATCGAGAGATCGACCATTTGTTCTGAAATTTCACTTCGGTCGTTGCCTCCTTTCTCCCACTAACGTTTCTGACGCGTGAACCCGTTCATTTCGTGGTGTACGTGGGTTTCGTGCCTATATGTATTATATATAT
>JABSMR010097085.1:0-12488 GCA_018902295.1 Dusona sp. PSUC_FEM 10030013 | reverse complement strand
CATAGCGCGATAGTGAGACTAATAACGGGTAGAATATCGAAGAAAAGACCATTATTTCAAAAAATTTGATGGGAGGATACCCTGAAATAAAATGATTACGAGTAAATAAATGGATAAAAGTCAGTATAGGTACCTCTAACATGTGAATCAACTCATTCACCTTTTTTTTAGTTAGGTTTTTTAACTGAAAAAAGAAATTCCACTTCTTTCGGGGAGTGTCCTGCATTGCCCGACCTTAAAAAAAAGTATAAAAAACCTATGCTTTTCAACCTTCTATCCAGGTTACAACCCTTCACAGTATGTAATTGAATAAATAAATTAAACTAGAAGTAGGCACTTATTTATTAAGTCGAAAGAGTTTAAAACCTCCAAACAAATAAAAAAAAAAATTGAAAGAAAGGAAATTGGCGTTGGAATTGGGAAATTGGAATTCGAATTGGTTGGAGGAATTTGTTGGTACTTTTACGCTAAGAAGCAGAAGCAATAGCAGAAAAGGGAAAATGAGGATGCGATAGTCGATCTCGGAGTAGTCTCACACCATCTATAAGTAACAATCTCTTCGCCGACGATCGTCGAGCATGCACGTTAGACGGAACACTCAGAAGAAGCACATGAAAAACGATAGCAGAAGGATCCGAACCAGATTGCATTAATTTGTTGGAGGAGCGGCAAAAATGTTAATGCCCGTCGTGCAATCGTAATTCAACCGGCGGCAAGTCTTGGGGGAGGATTCCCCCAAGCCAGCTTTGCCCTGCTCCGTTTTCTTTATTCATCCCATCTGAACTCGTCTTTTTCCTACGCTCGTTCGTCCACATCCACCAGCGCAGGGCCTTGCTTCCTTGTAGAGGAGTCGTACAGTGGCTCTTATCTGCGGTTTTATGTTCAGCTTTCCGTTTTAGCCACGCCGATTCCTCTCACCGATCCCTCCGTTCAAGCCACCATAGTAAAACAGCTTCCGAGAGGAGGGGGAACTCGCGAGACAGAGAAAAGAGAGTATAGTGTCTTGAGAAGAAAAGTGTGTGCAGAAAGCTCTTGTAAGTAAGAAGGCGACGACGCGTTGAGCCGCGAAGAAACCTGCGTAGCCACGCAACCGGAGCTCCACGGGATCTCAGTCCCTTCGTCGTCGCTCTGTTGTCTTCTTTGTCGTTGTCGTCGTCAGGCCTCTCTGGCGTGTCCTCGCTACTACCGCACCATCTCTTCTCTTAAACTATTTGCATCTTGCTCTCTCGTCGCTTTTAACTTTTACGAAAGCCCGACAGGACGACAGGTTTATTCGCGTTCTGCTTGTCACCTCGTACCTTCGGATTTGCATGGTCACTGGTAGAAAGAAGAAAAGGAAGAAAAAGATAAGAAGAGGGGACCCGGGCGTGTTGAAACACGCGATCGTCCTGAAGACGCGAAAGCGGCTTCTCCGCTTGGTCCTCCCCAGTCCAGAGGGAAAAAGTTATTGCTGTTTGTACCGCATAAGCTTCGATAAATGTACAGGAGTAAGAAAAAAAACGATATTGGAGTGAGAAATGAGGCGAGCGAAAAATCTCATGCACCATGCCCCGCTTTGAAAGTCCATGCACCTGTGCCGCTACTTCTTGCTAATTCAACTATTTTGCACTTTTATTTCAACGCTTAATCTTGATAGAGTAAAGAATGTGAAAAATTGTTACGTATCCTCGCCACTTCCCATTGCCAGTCAATAATATCCATGCACTTGTCGCGCTTGTCTCTCACGAGCTCTTCAATGCTGGTTTTCCTTGATGCAACTTTTCACACGCTTCCCTGAGCTGTGGGAACTGCTTCAGGTCCTCGCACCCATTGCCCGGCTATTTTATCCAGTCCAATTATGGAAAAGCATCCAAACGACTGAGGGTAGTCACGCCGCATGCCCCACTCCCCTCCCCAAACAGTGCACGCAGGGAACATCATCCCTCACCGCTTCAACGAGGCTCGTTCAGGAAAAAATATCGAGGATCCCTCTCGCTCGATGTTTTCCTTCCGCAAACAAATTGTAAACGATTGGTAAATGGTCGGCCACTCGTTCTTCATTTTTCCATTGGGAAACGGCGAGTCTCCATCCTCTTCTATCGAATTCAAAAATGTTTCACATGTACAATCCCAACTGAAAATTTTATTCGTTCCGAATTTTGGAACTTAGTTATTCGACTAAAGGTTTTTAAAATTCAGCTATCTAACAAATGTTCAAAATACCATTTTCGTATAACAATACCAAATACTCCGCAATATATTGTGCACACACGAAAGTATTAAAAGAATAATAAAACAATTTATATCCCCATAGATATAGGAGTTGGTCATTTTTCTGAATTTGTGTAAATTTTTTCATAATTGTCTCTTTTATGAACTTGCGAAAATTCTGTGTTTATGAAATCGGTCTTTTAATTACATTTAATTCATTTCGAAATGTGATTTCATCTTTTTGTACTCCAAACGTCAACAATTCGTAATTTCTAATCCATTTCGGCAAGGTATATAATGTGAAGAACCAAATGAAAATTCGTTCAACAAATTTGCGTTAAAAATCTTGTCAAGGAATTTTATCGTGATTATTATTGAAACTCGATGTTCATACTTCTCCGAAGATGGCTATTATTTTTTACCGAAATTTTTATCGAAGAGCTTTTTTGTACTACAGATTAAGCCAGGTTAAAGTTAAGTTAGTTAAGTGGAGTTTGAAGATGGACAATATTACTCAGCAAATTTCCGTCCGACGATCCATCATCAAATGAAAACCAGAGGGTTGAAGAGATAGAGAGATAGATATATGAGAACGAGGATGATTCCGCATACGAAGATATACTGAACCAAAAGCCGAATTATGTATAAAAAATGTGGATTATTTATTTTAAATACAAAAAATATTGACACATAATCCTGTTGAAGTTTAAAATCCCTGGTTCTTGAAACAAGATAATTTAATACGTAAGAAAAAAAGGGAACACAGACTTAAAAAAAAAAAAACACAAAAAGAAACTTATATTTTCATTTGGGTCCTTTATTTTACGGTCTCACTTTGAGAGGATCGATCGTAAGGATGTGTATGAAAAATTTGGTAGCGTTTTGTGACGAGGCACCACTCTTCCTTTTTCCCCCAAAGAGATTCGTTTGTATTTGCCTTAAACATGATTTTACAAGTGCTCTCTAGTGGCTGCGAGGTACACCTTTTCCGTTCCTCCTACACGTAGTTTTCCCTTTCGTTCTTTGCCGCAGCATTTTCTGTCCCGGCTCCATTCATAAAGTCAGACAAATATTGTAGTTAGACAATCATTTTACAACCACATGAATAATACCGGTATTAAAAGAGATACTCATTGTTATATATCATCCCTCTTGGGAAAAGTTCCTATCTATATTCTATTTTTTGTCCACGACTTACTTCCTTCTAGGATCTGGAGGTCAGAGTTAGGGTCACGATCGTCTGTCCCTCTTTTTTTTAGTCTACAGATCTTTTGTCCATAATTCTTTCTTATCTTAGTGTTGTGTAGCTTATAATATATTTGCTTTACAGTATTTTATGCTATTGACAGAGTAGACGATGTACCCTTTTAGATGTAAGGGTTTGTCGTCGTTGGATCTTGGTGTATACTCGATCCCTCGAGCACACAGTTCCACGCGACGCGAGTCGAGCCCCTCCTTTTCTTGATCGCTCTGCAGCAGCAGCAGCAACACCGACAGAATCCCGACGAGGACGAGATCGCATCTGTCACTGCGGAAACGGCTGCACCCGCGTCTTCCGTTCTACAGTGTCGGATTACCACCCTACCCGAGGTTAATACACTCGACATACACCAGTCTCCCTTCCTCACTTTTTTAGCGGTGGCCTTCCCAACATTCCACCGGTACTACCACCGCTACAAACCTAACATCCTATGACAGTGTCGGCTCACTAATACCTAGCAACCGACTACTCTGATTCAGACATCAAGTGGACTCGGAACCCTTGTGCAATCATTTGCGTAACTCGACGATGCGGAAGCAGGTGCATCTGTCTGTGCAGACATTTTTTAAATAATTTATTAGGATTCTGAACCGGGTTGTGACCTCCCAGTCATCAATGCCATTTCGGATTGAATCCCAAAACTGAATTGAATAATAATAACCCGGAAACTTGTCCAGAAATTCATTCACGCTCATCACAAAATTTGTGATAAATGTCCACATTGAGAAGATATGTTTTGAGCCACAAGTCACAAGAAAAAGCCTTTTTTCTCGGCCAATAGTCGAAATATAAAAATAGAATTTTTTGCACAACAAATTACCTCTTTTGTAACTCCCATACAAATTCCATTACGATGATTTTTTTTTTTAATTCATCCTCCGTCTCCATTTGAAGAGTATTTATTGATAACAGTATATTGAATAGATTGGTCTTACAGGAAGAAGTCACGACCTACGATTTTTTACCATGAAGTACGTAATTTCAAGTCCTTAGTTGAAGGTTAGTCAATCGGTGCTTCTTTTTTTGAGCTCTATAATTTCTTGCTACGCCACAATTCTGATATAGCATGAAAGAAATACTACTAATAACACCTTTTTGTTAGTCGCTGTGGTCTTCGGGGACAGTTCCCTTTCCACCATTGTCACAAGTCCTTAATGAGTAACAATTAAAGAATTGTGTATGGATTGTGGAATCTAAATTGAAATAGAAAGAATTTCCAGGTTAATCGAGATCTCACCTGATATTGATTCCAAAATTTCGTCACTTTATGAGCCTCATCGTAGGGTGCAGAGTCGCGGTTAAAGACGAAATCGCCATCCACAATTGACATAGCATCTGAGTTTCCAAGACTAATTGGTTAATACGTGCAATTGGTCGTCATAACTTAATCGCTCCCTATAAATGAATACCTAATAATCGGACTCATTGGGTAACCTAGATAGATTTGAAATAATAATATTTCGCGACGTGGTAGTGATCACAAGTGAATTTATCCTAGGTTACATAATACAAAATTTCATGTTAAAAAGAATAGTTTGTTATACTTACTGGAATGGTCTCTCACATTTTTAAACTCGCAGAATACTTTTTACACATTTTTGTCATCACAAAATGGCATACGTATGATAGGGTCTGGATGAACGACTTGACTCACATTTGATCCTTTAACCCGGCTTCTTTCAATCACGAAGTAGTGTGGCCGACCCTGAAACACTTGTGGTTCCGTTCGAGATCTCTTTGAGAAGCTACAAAGCTAAGTAGCTCCATCACCCTGATGAATTATATACGTCACCATTCAGGAGACGTTGCCAATATCAATTGATTACCAGTGAGGACATTCCATCCGGATTTGTCATGTGAAAACATCATTAAAATCTGATCATGAGAAGAGAATCTTCAAACAAATTCTGCATCTGTATTAAATTATTAGAGTTTTGTCCAGATAATTAGGTAGTTCTGTAAAGTAATTATTGAATGGAAGGCATATCAAAACTATAATGGTGATATTGAATCGCTGGGTCGAAAAGAAATCTTTCCAAATGATTCGGGCTTTGAGCACAATAGGACTCTTCTGGTCGTTGTTGTCATCGTCAGACAACCGCCGCCACGGTTGCGACGTCAAGGCAAAGAGGTCATCCAGGGGTCACGTAGTAGAACGCGAACATAGGCACAAGGCAAATGGCGCGCACGCTCGCTCAGGACTATCCGCGCCGCTGGTGGTCTCTATAGAGCTTATACGTTTGGGTTTGTGTGTGTTTAACGGCGCATGCAGACCCGATCATTTGAAAGAGACACACGCGAGACAAGCTGCGTTCTCCAAATTCATCTCGCAGTTATAGATCTATTATTTCTACGATCCTCGGAACAAATGTGAACGAACATTTTCCCACTGTGGTCTGACGCCCTAACCGCTCTTTAAAGCCTTTATTTCGAAGTTACCATTCTTTCTTTTTTTGAATTTGGTTGGAAGATGTTTTAAGCAACAATTGTCAGCGGATAACTTCGTAGAATCATAATTTCGATAAGAATCGATTCTATAAAAATCTGAATGAATCTAGCCCTTGTTGCGATATTATGAACATTGGTTATCAAAAACAAAATCACAAACAAACCATTGTTAAAAGAACAGTCGGAAAATATTGAATGCACGTAATGTTTAAACTTCCTGATCAGCTTAGAATGTTTGAAAACTGTCTTTCTTGTTTGAATTTTTTTTTGTAATGTTCGAAAAGTATCAGAAATCGCTAATGCTGGGCATGAGATGGTGGGAAAAATCAACATTACATCTAACTTGCTATGGCCCAAATGTTTTTCTACTTTGCAACTTGGGATACTACAGCAGGGTACATATGCATATAATCATTACAAGTTTGAGACCAAAAATGAAATGAGATTAACAAGACACCGATAGTTTGGTAATGAGTTGAAAGTCACACCGGGTTGTGGAGAATTAACAGGGTCTTAAGCAAATGAACGGATAGTGCCATAAAAAATAAGCATTTTTAACATTTTCAACATTTAAAAAAATGAAATTTTGAAGATAGTGAAGACATGGGCAATATTGAAGTTTATTCGATTATCCACGTGTTTTGATAAAAATACCGGATTCTCTATTAGGATGAAAATAACCTGTTTGTTGAATATTTTTGAACGTGAATAGTATATTAATAACCTTTTGTCATGGTTATTATTGGAAATCAGTTTCCATAACATCTGAAGTATGTTTGGGTATTTTCATATTTTTGAGAAATATCTAAATTAACTTACAGTTAGCTTTGCAAGCTGTCAAACGACTCCCAGGTTTTGCAATTTGCCAAAATGTCATCGAACTTTTACCCCCACCTCTGCGAATTGTTTTATTCGGAGAAAATATGATGCGAATTGTTTTATTCGGAGAAAATATGATGCGAATTGTTTTATTCGGAGAAAATATGACTTGGCGAGTGCTCGGAAAATAGCATCAAATGTACTTGTCCCAAAAATTTAACGAGTCTCTTGATATCGAAATTCTGACGAAATAAAATCTTTGAGAAGGTGTAAAAAATCCTTAATCGCCACGTTTATTTACGTTATATATTTCAAGATATCATAACATTTGTACGTATTGACAGTTTGCTTAATGTATAAAATACCAGCATGGTCCGTTGCCGTCTGGCGAAGAATTTCCAAGGATATGGTAAAGTGTATTTGCGTACACGCGTTTGAAAAACGCACACAGAAAAACATGGGCTGCTGAGGAACGTCGCTGGTGTAGCACGCTGCCGTGGAGCGATTCCTCGGAGAGATCAGAATGTATCAGAGCCGATAAGGATGGCCGAACGTTGACAAAGGATCCTATCTGTAATCGGCCCGGAACGCAATGCATACCGCATACTGAGCCGCAGCATGCATAAATGTATTCGTCGTCGATTTCGACGACGATATTTTCTTTCTTTGCTTTTGTGATACGTACCGATTTCTGGAGAATCTTGACGTTGAAACTCAGTTCCATAACACGTCGAAGAGACGTATAATTATAAGATGAGTTTGCATTTTCCTTCATAAATACTTTGTTTTTCAATCTTTGCATTAGATACTCAAAATTGGTTTCATACCAAATGACTATTTTCATTTGCTACTAAGATGCATTTCAAATATAAAAAAAAATGTTGCTCCGTAAAAAACAGCTCTTTCACAAATTTTGTTTTTTTCTATACCAACTTTAAATTTTGGACACAATCGAATTTCTCTTGTCTTGATACTCCTGCCGAACTGAAATTTGACATACTTCAACCTTCTGCGAATTGGCAATTCGCAATGTATTTCAATAGTCAGAATAATTGTTTGATGGACAAACAGACAGACAGACGGACAGAGGAACAGACAAACAGATGTACAGGAACGGAACGGAACGGAACGGACTAATATTTTTCACCGTGGAAAAACCAAACGATATTGACTGTGAAACGATATTGAAGTGCATACGTTTGACGATACGGAACACTTAAGGTACGAGTGCAACTCACACTTGTCCCCCTGTTTTGATTTCCTGACAATACCATTTTCACTCAACTTTATTAGTTGACACACATTATTTGATTCATACGAGCATACAGACAGACCTCAAAGAAAACTGAGATATTGGCATTCGACTTAGTCTACTGTAATAGTTTTGTATTCCATTCCTGAAATATATACATTACACAATGTTATTTCTAAACATTATAGCTTACGATCAAACCAATTTTTTATTTAGACATCACAATCTATAAATTACCATTTTTTTTAAATATTGACATAATATTTTTCAATTACAACAAGCATTTTTTATTCCATTTCCTTTTTGCCTGAAACAGAAATGCCTTCGGTCATTCTCATTATTTACTATAAAATAATACCCCACTTGTCAGATTTAAAATAAAACAAAAATAATTTTATAAGTTTTTTACTATTTTCTACCTAGTTTTCACTTTCTGAGGGTAAACATGAACAAACACATAGTGCTAACTACAAAACCTTTCCGGCTTCGCCGTAGTCGGGTAAGAAACTACTGAAACATATCGATATGCCAATAAAATCACGAGACGGCGTCATCATATTACTTTCGCGCGCAACACTTGTGGTATACTTCACACTGCTGTTTGTATATCTGACAGATGCCTACGTAAACATTTTTTCGATCAGTTATATATTTTGGTTGTCATTTTTATCCATATTATTTATTTCGGTTCAGTGTATGTTTTTTATCTCTATTTTTTACGTCCAGTGCCTAATTTAATTTTGTACGTGTTGTTCGAAGAATTCATGGATAATAATATTGAAAATATAAACAAAATATTGATAAATGTCAAAACTATTATTTATTAAAATATTTTTACTTTTAGTGTGTAGTTCTAATTGTTTATGTTATAGAAACTGTAATAAAACAATGCACTATAACATCAACTTCACTATAATTTCCACAGAAAATTAACAAGTTTTGTAATTATGGCCAAATCGAAATTCGATTATAATTATAATATATGGTAATTTTATATTTAGTTTCATGTAAAGGTGAACATGTAGACCGCCAAATATCCAAATGTTCTTGCCAGTCCCATGGGATATATACCGCGGAACAATTGAGTTTTTTTTTTATCAATAAATGGAGCACACAAGCATGAACACTCATCTCCGATTCTAGAGATACTGAGTTCCCTAGTATCATTGAAGGGTGTCCCAACATATTGATAACTTTGTTGGGACAAAGGTTATATATTCCCTTGGTCCAATGTTCCCTTATTTATTTATTCTTGAACGGATCGAGCTGATGAATAATCGGTAAAGCGAGAGAACATTCAATCGCGATTGAATATCGAGGCACTATCGATTAGACTGACTCGATGATAGGCAAATCAAGATTTGTCCTGTCCTCCAAACGTGCAACAACAAGTCCTCGATACTCTCACTCGGCTACCGACCGAAAAACTATCGCAGGATTCGATTACGAAGAGAAATAGGGTCGCTGAAGTATCGACCCGAGTTTTTTTTTCAATCGTTTCGTCGGGGACTGAATCCACTGAAAGTTTGAAATCTTCGTTGAAATTGATTTTCATCGTGGGTAAATTCTGTATTAACTATCAATCGATTTTCAAATACTTTGTTGTCCGCCAATCTCGTCATTAACTTCAGTCGTGAAAATTCTGAATCTTGGACAATGGACCTCGGCATATCATCGATCCAGTCAGTGCAGTCGACAAAATTTCGAGAAGACCCGGAAAACAAAAGTACACAATATATACATACGACATAGATTTTCTCACGATTTGTCTTCAGCAACTTCATTTTCTCGACCGAAAGTTCAACGAGAACTTTTTTCGTCATATAGGCGCCGAGAAAGCTTTGTCCCTTATTGATCCGTTTACCAGTGTTATTTCTAATTTTCTTTACAGGCCTACACTGGAGAATATTAATTGTTTCTTTACATGTTCTGCGCGGTTTTAACGAGCGATGGTGTGTGGAACGACTTTTAGCTCTTTGTAAAATTATATTATCGGAATTTTATTACACGTACGGCGTTCCAATACGTCATCGGTTCCGTGTCGATTATCGAATGCATTTTATAATCGCAGTTGTCAAAGTACACACGTTCATTGACACCATTCAATTCGTTCGTGATGATGTTCATTTTGTAACGACATTTCTATCTCTGAGGTGACCATGAGAAATGTTTTTTTTTAGCCAAATATCAAATTTTATTGTATTTTTTTTGTTGCTATTTCATAATTTATATTCGATGTCAACTGCCACGGAGGCGGCTAGGCGAAAATGATGATTCTTTTAAATAATTTGTTCCTTTTTAATTGTCTGCTTTACTTTTAACCTAATTTCATTTCACCTTTTTTTTTCAGTTCCCTACCATTATTGTAGTCGGAGCTTTTTTGCTTATTTTTTGAAGAATTTTTTTTATTATCTATTCGTCATCTCTAATCATAATGTGATTTTGTGCAGACATTTGCTTTGCAACATGACGATAATAAATATATATTTAATGCACGTAATTCTTTGGGTGTTTAAACGATTATCAAAAAAAAATCTCGAATGGCCGCCGGCGTTTTTGGAAATGAGAGTCATTCCTGTGAAATTGTTGTGCCTAAAGTAATTTTAATTTTATATTGTTCATTGTATATTAGGTTCAAAAAAAAGTCAACTACTGTTGCAACTATATCATTTTTTTCTGCATATCCTTGAGATTCACTCAGTAGAGGATTAACTTTTCCCTCTTATTCATTCGTACGTAATAAGGAGTGTGCTCTTTATATGCTTATAATAAAAATGCGATGAAACTGACCACACAATAGTATTTACGGCGATAAGGTTTCTGTCGTGTTTGGCAACGTGTTGCGTCAGTTTCACTGTTCGATTTAAATATACACCCGTTGCATTGTACCACACATATTTGGCCATACGTATATATATGGATACTATGAACGGAGACTTTTGTAAATATTTTCCGGCCGGATGATGAACGCCGAATTAAATGAGCATTAATTATCGGGAGGTCCACGCTCGTCGCGTGGGCGTGATTCATGGCACGGAAAGAGAGCCTCCGGCTTCTTCTGCCTTCTGCGACTACGCGTACATGATCCTCTCTTTCATTCCCTGTCTTTTACCTCTTCTTCACTCTGTTTTATTTTTCGGTACGAGTGCATCTGAACCCACTCAGCCATTTCTCTTATTGACCTTGTACATTTTTCGTTTTTCTTTATCTTCACATACTGAAAGTGCGTAGTATGCAAATTGCAATTGAATGATTAAAATATCATTAAAAGTCAATTGAAATGAAAGAAATGAAGAATTGTTAATGCGATTATTTTCCATTGAACACAGTAACGTTATTTGCATATTGCCTTTATTTATTAATAGCGGTCACTGCACGATGCTGGAAAGATTGATCAGGGCCCACCACGACAAAATTGTATCCCCTACTTGCTCCGCGCAGTGGAGATGAAAGTTCTGTATCTCTACTCTCTATATGCAATATCTGCAACGCAAATTCGTTGTGACGGGTGGCGTCTCTAGTCTCTTAACGTTCGTCATTTTTCTTCTATCTTTTTCAAGCCTATTTTATTATTTTTATATCTTAGCTCTTTCTCGCTCTCTCTCTATCTCTCGGTGATCATATGTGTGTATCTTTTAATTTTGTTTTTTTTTGGTTCAAACTGCATGGACTTCCCGGCGAGTCGAGAAGCCGCACTCCCTGTGGATTGTCCGGCTTGTCAGCGGGCCCGTGCACTCTCTCCCGAGCACACAAGCACACACGGCAGTCTCTCGTTCGCTAACGTGAACCTACGTGATCAGGCCACACGTGACTGCGGCCCATCCCATGATCCTGCTGTTCCTCTCCTCCTCCTCTTCCATCCTCTGCTCTTTCTCTCTTCTTCTCACTCATTCTCCCACTCGCCGCTGTTCCGCACTGCACAGCTCACCTAGCCAGCGGGGCACCTGAATGATTTGCGTCCTAATCGGCCAGCGAACTCTCGCCATCCCTCGTGTGCAACCGAGACGCAACCGCTTGTGCGCCGTCGCGTTTCGATCTCTCCGACAACGCTGAGCGCCGTTGTCGTACTCGCTTGGCGCCCTGGTGCACCTCAGGATCGTTTAAAAGAAAAACAAAAAAGTCAAATAAAAGATACTGAAAACGAAGGAGCGAGAGGGAAGGCTCTCTCAATAGATCGCGTGCATGAAAGACTCACGTGACTTTGAGAACTAAGACTACACCGGCGACAAAAACAGAGAGATGCTGTTGGCGTGAGATTAAATCACTTGACACGGGTGGATATTCAGACCTTGCATTAGTTGTAGATGTTTTACACATACGTTCACCGCCAAACATTTTATTCCGATTAGAATTTCGGCACCTAGCTGTTCGACTAAAATCTGAACAGGTGTATAGGCTCTTTTACGATATCAACATTTATTATTAATTATAACACTCACCATAAATAACAAATTATTTGTACGAAAAATTGATCATCCAATAACTCCGCGCAACTTTTTTTCAGTACACTCCCTCTTG
>JABSMR010096974.1:0-12489 GCA_018902295.1 Dusona sp. PSUC_FEM 10030013 | reverse complement strand
CCTGTTCAACACAAAATGAATGAAATTTCACGTAAAAGTTAATATTCGAAAATAGACAAAAATAGTTTATAAGAGAGATACTAATTTTTGAAATTCGTAGTCAAATTTGATCAATTTTATCAAATTGAAATGTATTATTATGTTGGATAATTTTTTATTAGTTTTATCGTTATTTGTAATTTAGAAATAAGCACCTCATTGGCAGTTGAATCAGAAATGCTCATAAGTGCCACGGTCTCTATCACATGAAAAGTAAACCAAAAACATATTATTACGAATGACAAACGATCTTTCGATTTCCAGGATTCTTTATTTGACAGAATTATGCAAATAATGTAGAGATCTGAAGCCATTAAAATAAGGTGACCGAGAAGTGCCAGAATAATGCACAGACTGAAGAACTGTACTATTTTTTTTGTAAGTGCCACCAGATCCGAATGTATTTGACAGAACATTTCCAGTGGATTCGGTTTGGCGTAAACCCCGAGTCTACAATTAAATATTGATTCGATTATAATATCATTTGGGAAATTTACGAACCATAGTGAGCTTAAGCTTGAACAGTGTATGCTTTTATAACGTAACTAACCTCGTATGCTTCGAAGATTTTCGAAATCTTTGAGAACATTTCAATTTGAATGTAGCATTGCTGCGGAGATCATTAATTCTCTCATTTAACAGATAAAAAATGTTCTTCATTGTTAAGAGACAATTTGAAAATATAACGACCACATTGTGGCTAATGCCTCGTGGAACATTGAAAGCAATCCAGATTTCACACTGTAGTATAACATTGTCGTAAAGAAAGAAATGATCGCAGCAGAAGAGAACGAACCAAATTAAATTAACGAAAATCACAGAAATCTTCAATTTTTTATTAACATCATGATAATATTGATCAATCCCAAAAATATTCAAAGATGCATGAATTGATTTGAATGATTCGATGAGTTTTCTTAATTCGTTTTGGCGAAATGCGAAGAACAACCAAGACGTAATGATCATGAGAAATTGAAACGATAGCCCACAAAAGTCAGCATTTACTGTCACTGAAGTTTCATAAGGCTCGCGTAAATAGATATGAGATGTGATGACTCGAGAGTACAAATATATATATGTCAGTGTCGACAACACAGCATAGAATAATCCTCCTTTTGCGTAAATAATAATGTCGTTTTCGAGAAAAATTACCGGACACAGACCGATAATTTTCCAAAAGATGTACATCCATTTTGGCGGTCGAAAGTCATCTTTGTTTTTTGCTGTTGTCTTTGAACATACCGCCATTTCGAGCGCTGTACGACAATTCAATTTTGACATAACGATTATTTTGACAATCAAATTCTTTTTTGAATCTGTTGTTATCTATTATTTTTCATTAAGGTACAATAAAAAGCGAACAGTCTTGTTTCAATTCACAATACGATCTTACACTTTTTGCCTATAATATCTTTTCGTTCGCATAAACAATAAATTGATGCACTTTCCTTCGTTATTTCTCTTTCATTACGTTGATGTTGACACGGCCAATATTATAGGGCATTGCAGTAGTACTAATCCATCAAATTATTGATAGGCAATAACTCCCCCGAGTTATACACCATCTACAAAATAAGAGTGACGTACGACGTTTTCTATAAAATCACTTTTATAACATTTGTTTCAGAACATATTAATAAAAAGAATTTTCATCGAATAAAATTGACATATTTATAAATTATGTTCTGATGATAAGAAAGTTTTTCTAACATCCAAACCATGATTCTGAGGCATCCGTCCCTTCAACACTAAATTTGTTTTACTGCTTTTGCTGAAAATTTTGACCGTCGAACTGCATCATAATCGTTACGTAAGTTACAGCCGCACCAAAAATCTAGTTAATGAAAAAAAAAACAATCGGATTGAAGTATACAAAGCTCAAATATTATGACGGACTTTGTTTTAGACACTATTTGAGATTAGATTTATTTAATAATTACCGAGTGCACCGCCGATAGGCTCATTTGAAGCAACCCCCATAACGAAATAGTCAAATGTCTGTGCAGCAAACGAAGAGATAGAAGTTGTCCCTGGAATGATAATAAAAACAATAAAGTAATAGCCGAAAAGTTCAACTTAAAATGAAAAATTACTGAGTTCGAAAGGCAGTAGATTGAAGAGGAAATAGTTATAAAATGAAACGAAAACACACGACAATTACAAAAAATGATCCTCACTTTCTCAATTCGAATTGTCAACTGCCTTTTAAATTTCAATTCTGTAAGCCGATTTTCACAGAAAGAATTACCGTGCATGCGTAAGTTTCCATCTTAGCACTTATAAGCATTTGATGTAAGATTTTTCCAGCTCGATTGGCCTGTTTAACAGAAAATAAATGAGAATGAAATTTCAATATTATAAACTAGAAGCAGATTGTTTATAAGGGACAAACCATTCATCACACCAAAAAATTTGAATTTTAAAATTCAACTAAATTATTATGTTGGTTTAATTTGGATGATTTTTGTAAATTAGCAATAAGCACCTCGTTGACAGTTAAGTCGGAAATGGCCACGATTACCAGGGTCTCCAGCACGTGAAACATAAGCCAAGAAGTGATGAGTAAAAATGGCATGCATTCCTCAGCGTTCCAAATTTCTTTATCTTTCGCTATCATGCAAAGAATGTACAGGTCTGAGGCCATAAAATACAAGTGGCCAAGAAGTGTCAGAATAATACAGAAACTGAAGAAATGTACAATCTTTTTGGTTAGAGTCACCAGATCCGAATGAATTTGACCGTACATTTCCAGTAGGATAGGTTTTGTGTGAAGCTCAATGGGTTTTCGGAGTCTTTCGGGAGACCTGAGCTCGAACGCATCATCGCACGGTAAATCATTGATATTATTATTCAAGAGATAAAAAATGGTTTTCACTGTTAAGAGAGAATTCGCGAACATAACGACCACATTGTGGCTAATAACCCGTGGAATACTGAAAGGAATCCAGACGTCGTATTGAAATGTTTTAGGATCGTAAATAAACACATGATCGCAACAGTTGAGTACCAACCAAAGGAAATTCATGAAAATCGTAGAAATTTTCAATCTTCGAAGAGAATCGCCGAAATTTGGATCAATCCCAAAAATTTTTAAAGATGCGTTAATTAATTTAACCATTTCAACGATTTTTATTAATTCGTTTTGTCGAAATGCGAAGAATAACCAAGACGTGATAATAGTGAAAAACTCCATCGATAGCCCCAAAAAATCAGTAGTTACTGTCGACGAAGTTTCATGTGGCTGCCCTAAAATAACACGAGCTGTGATGACTCGAGAGTACAGAAATATGTAGGTCAGTGTCAATAACACAGCGTAGAATAGTCCTCCTTTCTTATAAATAATAATGTTATTTTCGACGAAAACTACGGGGCATACACCGAGAATTTTCCAATATATGTAAAGCCATTTCGGCAAATGGAAACCATTTTTATTTTTTAAAGTTGCCATCGAACACACCATAATTTCGAGCGATCTACGATAATACTATTTCAATGTTGCCACTTATTCAAGATTAAAACAGTTTTTTAATTGTTTTTAAAATTGTTCACTTTTATTATTTATTATTTTTCATTGAGGTACAAGAAAAACGAACATTCTTGGCTCACTCCACTATGCGGTATTGCACTTTTTACCTCTGGCAATATTTCATCCGTATAAACACTAAATTGATACACTTTCTTTTATTATCTATCAGTCGTCACGTTCAAGTTAACATGGTCAATACTGGAGGGCACCGTAGTGTTACGAATCCATCGATTTAATGGTGGTCAATACTTCTCTTGAGTAATGTACCTCTTCAATGTAATCTACAAAGTATGAGCTATACAAAGTACAGTATATTGTTATGAAACTCATTTTACAAAATCTTGTAGCCCAAAATATTTAAAAAAATTGTAGTCTATTAAAATACAGAAGTTTTAAAGTCAATCGATAAGACGATGAGTATTTCCATCGTCTTCCTAACTTCGCTGATCGTCCATTTGGATCAACAGAGTGCCGTAAGCAACGGTTAGACCAAAAATCTGAAAAAAATCATTCGTTTTATTGCATCTATCATAAAACATAAAATTGTAAATTATGAGCAATACACATTTGTATGAATGTACTATTGTTGACTTACCCTATAAACTACAGAATATTTCATTTCAATTATACCAAAAAGATCCATACTCAAGGGTTTCTGGAGCAATCGTAGAGACCAAATCATGACCTGTCAAAGAAAGAACACTCTTAATTATGAGATTCCCATAAAAACAAAAGTTCATGATTCTTCGTCATCAATATAAAAAAAAGGATTAATCAAAGTAATTACCGAATCGATGCGTTTTCTGGATCGCTTTACAATTAGTGCTTCGTGAAGAATGTCTCCAGCTCTATTTGCCTGAGAGACATGAAAAAAATAAGTTTCTAGATTTATACGTGTTTTTAAATGAAACTAAATGAAGAATAAAAATTAATTATTTGCATTTGAGAATATAATAAAACATCAAATGAGACCTCTCTCGTGGCGGAATCAGCAATAGCGATCTCAGAAATCAATCCAGTCATGTGAATAAAAAACCATAAGAAAAGTACCATATAGCCTAACCAATGGTCTCGTGTCCAAAATACTTTGGTTACTATAGCGTAAGACATACTGTAGATAATGGACGACATTTGCACTAAATGGACCATCAGTGTCAAATACAAAGGAGCTGATAAGCAATCAATGATCGATCTTGCCAGGTTGACCATTTCTGTATGGATTCGACCGAGTATAACAAGAGGATCTAATCCAACGAGGGATTCGATCCTGAAATAAAAAAGTAATTTTGTTCAATTTATTGATAAATAAAAAAGGAAAAAAATGTGTATTAGTCTCATCAGAACAAAATTTACAAAAAAGCATTAAGGTTGAATCATGATATTGTTTACTTGCCTAGTTTTCTTCGATCTATTGTTTCGTTCCAATTCATCAATCAACACTCCCCCTGTGTCTAATTCGATGATTTCTCGCAATTTGCAATTGAACGATCGAAATTGATCGCGTATAAGGGTTACAACACCCAAGTAAAATATGATGAAATTCGGAAGTACACAGTGGCAAGTAGAGAAGAAAAACCAAACGCAAACTTTTAGATTTATCGGTGGATAGATCACGGTAATTAGGAAGAAGAACAACCATATGATGTTTCCGATTACCGCTTGGTATTGAACTTTTTTCATTGCGTTACTGTGAGTTTGTTGAATACCAAGTAATTTGCAAGTCTCCATTACTTTAAAGAATGATTTCTGTATCACTACTAATCGTTTTTGAGGAATGCCGAGTATTATCCAGATTGTGACCATCAATGTACATTCCAGTGTGTGTCCAACTACGTCGGCTATTTTATTCATTGCCGTTTGGTGTTTTAAATAAAAGTTTGTTTTACCCGCTGCGATTTGTGTGTAACACACAAAGTACACGATCGAAATAATGACCGAATAAAAAGCACCAAAATACGATACACGAATCGTTCTCCAATTTTTCAAACCGAAAGGACAGATACCGATTATTCTCCAGAAAATGTACAATATTTTCCACGCCATGATAGTCACCAGCACGTGAAGAAAATTCATGTGGAAATGAAAAGGATATCCAGAAAGAATATTTATCATGTGTCTACAATGTTGTGATAAATGGTGAATGCTCGTCCTTGGATGATCGATTTAATCATTTACAACGTTCGGAACGTATATTCCAAAAATAGCTGACATTTTAATTTACTTATGATTAATTGCTGTTCAATTGAAATGATTAAGATACAGAACTCGTTGAACTTCGAAGTTTAAACGATGTCCTAGGTTCGTAAAGATTGTACTATTGTTTCATTCAACATCTTCTCATGAAGATCCTGACCATCGAGCTGCATCATTACCGTCAGATAGGTGCCCACTGTACCAACGATCTAATATGAATGAAAATGAAAATGTTTAATTTTTGAGTCTTAAAGACATTATCGAGGGTGTACAATTATTATTTTATTTTATTTCTACCGTATGCACTATCGAGAGTCTCATTTGAAATAAGCCCCACAAGGAGATGGTTAAACGTCGTTGCAGCAAACGAAGCGAGAGAATCTGACCCTAGGAAAACAATGAATGGGATGAGAAATTTGTATGCTTTTGGTAAAATATTATTTTTAACTAAATTATTAATTATAAGCAAAATTATAAAAATTACCGTGTCTACGTATTTTTGAGTGTCGTCAAATGCCAGCATTTTGTGCAACATTTTTCCAGCTCGATTTGCCTGTTGAACGTTAAATCGATTAAATCTCTCATAAAATTCGATTGTTTCATATTAATGTTTATAACGAATTATTAATTCGAATGATTAAGACTAAGCGAATATTTAGTTGTACAATTTCTTTGATTCCTCGATTTTTCATAGATTTATTATAAAAACCTCATTAACTGTAGAATCAGGAATGCCCAAGAGAGCCACAGTTTGACTCAAATGGAGAATGAACCAAGAAGACAATATTCCAAAAGCCACAATCTCTTTATTTGTCCAGAATCGATGAACTCTCATCATCATACATATGATGTAAAGATCCGAGGCCATTTGAACGAGGTGTACGAGGAGAACGAGTAAAATTGAGAATGAGAAAAATTTTACAATCATTTTCGTGAATGTCACGAGATCAGAATGGATCTGACCGTAGACTTCCAACGGACCCGGCATAATATGTGACTCGAGGCTGTAACAAAATTAAAAAATAGTATTCTTTTTGAAAATATTAAAAATGTTAGAGATCAAATTAGCTCGTTGTGAATGAACTTTTTTTCAACGTTACTGACCCACAGTGTTTCGATGACATGAAACGTCTCCGGAGTAAAATCGGTTTCAAGGTCAAAATATCTGGCAATGTGTGAATTTTTCGATTCAAAAGATAAAAAAATTTCTTGACAATTAATAATGAATTGAGGAACATAATAACAACATTGTGACTAACTATACGTGGAAAATTAAATGGCACCCAAACATCATATTTAAATAATTTGTTGTTCATGAGCAGCGCATGATCGGAACAGAATAGACCGATCCAAATTACATTAATAGTAATCACGTGAATCTTGAGTCTTCTAAATAATTTGTAACTACTTTGGTTGATTCCGATTAATTCTAAGGTCGTACAAAGATTTTCAAACATTTTCAAGATTTTTTTCAATTCGTTTTGTCGAAGAGTTATGTACAACCATGATGAGATTACCATCAGACATTCTATCGATAATCCGAAAAAATCAGCAACTACAGTCATCAAAGTTTCGCGCGGTAACATAAATTCTAAGCGATTCAGGATTGCTCTGCAGTATAAAATAACATAAGAGACTATTAAAGCTAATGTATATGCACATCTTGCTCCACTGAAAGTTATAATTTTGTTCTCAACGAAAATGAAAGGACACAAACCAATTATTTTCCACCATACACAAACGCTTTTCGGCAGTGGACAAATTTTTTTTTTTTTTTTTGCCATTGAACGAACAAATATTTCAACGATATTTGTTAATGATGAATTTAACTTGATTCAAAGGAGACGAATATGCGGTTGATTCGATTACACGTATTTAGAAGAACTATTCTTGTTAACCCTGGTACAAACAAGACCACGTTTCTCACTCATACTACACTTGGTACCTAAAAGACTGACATTTATCAAAATAAACGAAATAACATAATCCACTCTAGGGTCATCTTCGATTTCACTCTATTCGGGTCATTCCGTCGATGCTACGTAGAACAACATAATGACGGCAATAATTCAAACACCGTGGATATTATTACAGGCATCAACAACGCTCGTAATCCATTAAATTAGTGGTGCACAGTCATTCGTCAGCGTAATTGACCATATAGCTGTTATTAATTAGAAAATTGAAGCATTATTACGAAATATGTGGTCAACGTTGCTATGACCTGCAAAACAAAAGCCGATTATAATTAAAAGTTACTTTATCGTTGCGAAAAGTTCAAGGTTCACACTGTCGGTCAAACCTACTTTGTAAACCATCCAATGGTTTAGTTCGACCAAGCCGAACAGAGACATTTTCAATGGATTTTGTAGCAATTCGAATGAGAACATTTTGAATTTCTAAAAATTGAACGAATCTACGAAGTTCTGGGAATTATTAGAATCAATGAGAAAAATAAGAACATTACCGTGACTTCCCTGGAATCACCAATACTTTCATAATTATTCAGCATCGAATGAAGGATATTTCCTGTTTCATTGGCCTGCAATCATCGATATTATTAATGATAAAGACTCTTTTTTTACGTATTATGAATCATTTTTGGCCCATCAAAAATAGATATAAATAGAACATTGTAGTTTCAGGTAATTGCTAAAGAAAAGTTCTTTTTTTATGGAACAGGACCTGCACTGTTTGGAAATACCTCGTTTATAGTAGATCCACAAACGTTGGATAACACAAGTAAGTTGAATATCGGAAAAACGAACCAACAAATGAAAGAATATGCGTAAAACCAATCGCTACGAGTCATTGGCTCATCTTTCTTCAGTGTCCTATATGCTAAGTAGACGTTGAGTATACCGGTTGGCATGTGAGCCATGATACATAAAAGAACGAGAAGATCGAAATGTCGCTTCACAATATTTATCAATTCTATGAGGTCTCGACGCTGCTGAGAAATAATATCGATCGTGTCTGAAAGGACACCAGTATTGTAGCTGTAACAAAAAAAAATAATAGTTTAATGGAAATTAGTGAACATTTTCTAATTAGACGATTAGCGAGTATCCGTACTTTACCTGGAATTTCTTATTAATCCAGAACACACATTCTCCTCAAAAACATAAGAGTTTTCATGATCGTGCAACATCAAAAAACGCACTTTTTCATTAAGACGATGGAATTTGCGTTTGATTACAATAATCGCCCAGAGGAAAGTCGTGACAGAATTGAAAGTTGGTAGCCGTAACAAATTGTAACCAGTCCACAGCAATAGAGTGAAAGCGGGAGAAAGAGATAGTCCAATATCATTAACAATTATCAACGCGAGCCACCATCCATTCGCAAGTAGGAGATAAGATCGAAGGGTTTTTAAATGTTTTTCGTAATCTTCTGGAATATTGAGTTTTCTTGAGGTCTCTTCGGCTTTGGTAAAACTCTTGATGATGAGTTTGAGGCGGTTTTGAAAAAATCCGTTAATTAACCATGTGAATAAGGTCTCAAGACCAACGTTTATTATCTCAGTACAATCGACAATGACCGAGATCGGTACCTCATCGGGTAGTAGGAGATTTATTCGTTCATTGAAAACACGATAATACAAATCACAATAAATCAAACAAAGAAAACAAGCGTAAAAAACACTCAAGTATGAAAATGTCAGCTCGTTATTTGGAGATAAATGTAAGGGGTTTATACCGAGAAATTTTCCCCAATAATATAACGTAAGGAAAGTACGTGATCGTTCGTTAATGTGCTTTTGAATCGTCGACATTTTTCCATGAGTGACAAAAATGGTTGTCTTCACGCGGACCATCAACTGTTCTTTGCGATTATTTGTTGAGCATTCCTGTCTTTCATTACTTTAATGGACTTTTGATGCCTCACGACCGTTTTATGGACTTATAAAAACGCAATTGTTTTAATATTGATCATTAATTCTAACATTGAATCGCTATTTTTTACCATAATCGTTTCTCATTGTCTATTGAATTTGCGATGACGAAAATTCAGGAAAAGTTTGTCATTGTATTATCTAATCTGTTTTGGTGCACAAAAACGTACTAATTAATTAGTATCAAAATAAATAATCAAATCCAAACAAACTGAAAGAAACCCGTACACCGTCATCCGCGTCTTATGTTCCAGCAGGTCCAAGGGAAGTATATTTAATTTCTAATGAGAAAAAAATGATTATCTCTAATGATGCTTGTGAGAGAGAAAAAAATGCTCACTGCTGCTTCTCGGGTATCAAAAAAATTGTCCGAGTAGTTGAAAATTAAGTGAAGAACGTTTCCAGTGTCATTAGCCATTGATTCTAAAGTTGTAAAATTTATTAAGATATACGAATAATTTTATTTAACAATAATTTGTTATTCCCGCCTTCAGAGAATGTTTCTAGGACACCTCGTGCAACGTAGATCCTATGGCGAGGATTATCGCCAGAATGGACATACCAACTCCCAAAGAACTGATATACAGAAAATTGACTGTTCTGGCTAGATCGTGTGTCTTCATATAACGATAAAGCGTGTAGACGTCTTACTACCCAAGGTACGTTGTTATTTCAGACATAATAGCTAATGCAAAATGTTCCACAATACGATGGATCAAGTGTCTGCATTCACAATGGGACTGCGATATTATACTTATTCTGTCCGAAAGTAGTATTGAATCATAGCTGTGAATTGTTAAAAAAGGAACGAATATCTTTCAATTCAATGATAATCATATTGACAATTTTAACTCTTTAAGTACACGTACTTCCTTGCAGTAACATCCCAACAAACACAGTTTCAGTACAGTTACAAAAATGTTATTTAACAGGTCTTACATTGAATGTAACATTTATTCACAGACTCTGTGAATGGGGCAATGTGCCTGTTCTCAAATTTGTCATCGTTATTTTATACCAAATCACAGTTGTGTAATAGCTACAAGTAATAAAATCATGTAACATATTTAGGTTAAAGATGTAACTGCTACAAAACATATAACGCTTATGTATAATATTCGTAACAATGAAGTCAATGTAATTCCACTGTTGCATGTTTTTGACATACCCAATATATCATGAACTGAAAACATAATTTTGTATTTTTCTTGGAAATTTTCCAAAAACATTTATACAAGAGTAACGAAAGCACCTGCGTACACAAAAAAGCCAGAAATATTTTAAAAATTATCATTTAGAATTCCGTTTTTCATCGCAGGTCATTGTATTTTGTTATTCCCACTACTGTTAAAATTAATCTTTACGGAAAAATTGTCCTACCTACCTATCTTCTGATTATTCCTGACCTAACGAATATGCACGCTACCTATTACACTGTTATTTCTTTGACGATTTTTATTTAGCTCATGCGAATACCACTGTGAATTCAACTTACAATACATGTATTTAATTTAATTTTTATTACCATATTTTTTGGAATTTCTGACCGTGGGCACAGTACTAATCGCACCAACTGTACAATTTGTATTGTATAAGCTTGTAGTTGATTCAAAATTACTGTGTTTTATTATAAAATGTATAGATTCGCGGTTTCTATCGAAGCCAGCATAAATTTTATAAGTTTTTCATTAAAGATCCGTATAAAAAAATACACATGAATTTTTTTTCAAATTTCCATTGGTGTTTGACCTTGACTCGAACCCGGAACCCGTGGGCGTGCGAGCTCTAGCCTCTATCCACTAGAAGAATTATTCCTGCATGCAATGCATATATGCTTTTAATAATATATGAATTCACTAACAATTCATTAACACCACAAGACTTGATTGATAGTTATGTTATTGTATTAAATATTTAAAAGAATTTATTCATTTTATTATTAAAAAGTTATAAGTTTGAAACACTCCAGTATCAGTGCACCATTTTAAATTGTACGTAATTGCTACATTTTCTATTCTCCTCAATAATGATATGACTACTGTTCTGTAATTATTGACGGTCCGTCTCGTAATAGTTAGGCGCGTCTGTAATATGTGTAAATATCTCGTACTCGATATGACGAGATTTTTACGTATTAATATCTTGTAACATTCATGTAACAAATGTTATGGATTTGTTACATTTTTTGTCCTGCTGGATGTTCATATCACTATCTTTTTTAATTGTTACCACGCCGACCCGCAACAATTTGATATGCCTTAATTATTGTATAAAAATATTTTATACGTCTGTGAAGAAATTTTTACATATGAATGTTACATATTTGTTATGTCGATAATTTTCTGTATTACCTGCATTACATAAAAATGGGTCATGGAGAACAGCTTGACTAGATAAAACTCCCACATTTTAGTGATGTCGTCAACGCATATCGATGGGATGTATGAAGTCCTTCTCATTCATATTTATAACGGAAAAGTAACGGCTGAGTGATAACAATTGTATGACAAATCTGTTAAGTTTTGGCTGCGCAAACTGTTGGAAAATCATCTGAAGTGTGTCAGCTGTGTATATTTGATGATATCACAAGTGCATGGAAATGTATAACGCTCTCCCTCTCTCTCTCTCTCTCTCTCTCTCTCTTTCTCTCTGCCTCCCTTGGCGGGTCATATAACAGGAGGAACAGCATTGTCTCGTTTGTGGCGTATTTAGTAACGCGTCAACGGTGGACTACAGATGATTTTCCACTGGATTTCCTAGCTTTAGAGAGGGAAGGAGAGAGAGAGAGAGAGAGAGAGAGAGAGAGAGGGAGAGAGAGAGAGAGAGAGAACAGAAG
>JABSMR010096863.1:0-12491 GCA_018902295.1 Dusona sp. PSUC_FEM 10030013 | reverse complement strand
GAGTTAGATAATTGAGTTATTTGAACATTTTTATTGATTTCTCAATATTTTTCTATCGTTGTTTTTATTTTGTTAAAAAAATCGTTGCAATTTTATGAAAAATGTATTTTCCAACAAAAATTGATTATTTGAATGATTCGGAAAATTTTGATATAAATTCGGTGATTAAAATCGGGTGGGATCATTTTTGTAACTCAGGTGCCACTGTATAGTTTTTATCACCTGACTGGCCACGTTGCAATACAGGATCAAACCTCCAAAAATGTACAGTTACATGTGTGTGCGTGCGTGTGTGTTATGGGGCCAGCACGAATTTTTCTGTGCGCAAGGTTTCCGAATTCAGCAAAACACAATGCACGCCAGGTCGAGAATTTTTTGGGGTGTTTCGGGGGAAAATCACTGCACGAACCTATACAAGCAGGATACAAAGAATTTTTAGTCCAGCCAGCTGCGATGCTTATGTTTTGATGGAAAAATGGATGTTACGACGATTCTTTGGTAAATTTGGGACTTCGATCTTTTCTAGGGGTCAATGTGTCACTCGATCGAATTTTAAACAGACTTCAATCACTCTTTTCATCGTTTTCTTTTTATGCATAATTAGATAACAAAATTCACTAAAAAATATGTTACGAATTACGTTGAATTTCATCTCTTTGAAAATATTTAATTCACCAGCAAAAATTGTTGCAAAAACTAAGAAAAAAAATCGTAACGTGCATTTAAAAGGTACAATTTTTTTGCAAATCATTAGCAATTATTGCGGCAATGAAAATGAGAAACTCCGAAGAGCTTTATTATTGACGTTTCCATCTTTTAATTTCAATTTTGAATGCGTTAATCTGAAAACGTGTAAAAAATGGTCGCAAGAAAGAAGTCTTCAGCGAAAGAGGTCTTTGTGCTTGGTCGCCATTTTTCTTACACCCATCGACACAAAAGTGTAAGGTTAAAAAAAAGAAATTGATCGAGGCACACTTAGACAGGGTAAAAGATCTGAAAGCCGTTAAAAATGGCGTTGAAAACGGTTGCACGAACCGAGTAAGCTTGTCGGAAGGATTTTTCCCGCGGCCCGAGAAACGAAATAAACAATATTATTAGCACGAGCCTGGGTCTAGAAAATTCGAGAGAAAGACGTAAGAAAAAGCCGTTGCAAAATTGGAATCACGTGTTCGTTGCTAACGAAGTTTCATCCCCTAAAATGTACCCTTGCACATCGAGACCCAGAATCTGAAAAAAACGAAGTGAAAGAAAAAAAATGGAACGAAAGACGAAGATAGATGATAAGCTAGTGCGGAGTCCAAAGCTGTGAGAATCAAAAAATGACGGTTACATCTTATCGCGTCCTATAAGCGAGAAAAAGGTGTTTGTCCTTTTCTTGCACCTGGGAAGGTTAAACTCTAACTTAACGTTTTCAAGGCTCCATTTTTCGCCCGTTAACGTTCCAAATATTCGATAAAAAGGGCGAACGAGTTTCTCTCGTATCCTTTATTTCCGAAAAAAGGGTATTTTCGGTTGTCGTGAGAGCCTGAGTGTTAAAACCGAAGAAAACCACCCCAAAAAAGCGTCCCCTTTTTACGAAGACGCTTCGTTGAAACGGAAAAAAAACCATTGAATAATAGAAAGGTGTTTTTTTCACAATATTTTCACCCCTCGTCGGGCATAGATTCTCACGGAAAAAAGTATGGATTTCGGGTAAAAAAGGTCCGGGGCAATACAGACGAGGGATGCAAATTGCGGGATGAAAGGAGAATAAAAAAAAATCCTCGATTGCACCATATGTACGTGGTACCTGTGCCTTTCGGACTAAGGGCGAGCTGCGATGAACTGCGCAGTAAAATTTTGGTATAGAGAGTGAGAGCGGCAAGGGCGGGGGGGGGGGGGGGAGATTGCTCCGAGTAACTGAAATTTTATAGTGAATCCACCAATGTAATCTTCGACGAAGACACTCGAGGATTCCCGTCCGGATCTGCGTCTACCTGCTTCGCCAGATTTTTTTACGTTATTCAGGGGAATCTGCGGGCCAGGTAAGAAAAAAAAGAACGAAAAAAATCGTGAATGCAGGCAACGAGATGAAAGAGAAAGATGAAACGAGCTAGAATCCGGGAAGAGACATTCCGCCTGCTATATTGCACTCTCACAAACGAACGTTAGCCCCAAAAAAAAAGCGTTTTTCATACTTGTTTGAATTTCCTTTCTCACTTCCCTCCCTCCTACCTCTCTCTCTTCTTCATAGTATTTTACCCTCCCAATCTTTCACTTGTATTTACAGATTCGATCCACTCACGAACCCAATTTTTTTGCTTTTTAGGGAAGGAATATCCCAGCGATTATTCTCAAATGCTAAAACACTTTTTTCACGAAAACTCATTTTTTCAAAGATTTTTTTTCGGGATTTTCTCGTCCGTGAAGTCTCGACTTTTCCCACAAGATGCAACCAAGCCCCGGGACAATTTACGTTCGATTTATTTGAATTTTCGTTCGATGAGAATTTTTACACATCGATTTTTCAGGCATATTTTTTATTTGGATAATATTCCATGATTTCTTTTCTTTTTTTTTACTATCACAAGAAATTAGTACACAAAAGTATGCCTGAAATTATCTTTCTTGTGTATTTTCTCATGAATGACATTTTTTTCAGTAATTTCTTTGAAACATTTACCGACTTATGATCTCCATTTTCTTTTACGGCGAAGTTGATAATAAAAAATAAAAAATGGCGATCACCGGGTTCGAAAGTAGAGAGCGTTTTCGGTAGAGTCATAAATCTCATGTACAAAATGAATTTTCGGTTGTGGCGAATCGTAATAATTACATTTAAAAACCGTTATAGCTTAACATGTATAAGGAAGAAGGGGGTTGGGGGAGCGAGGGAGGGGGGGGGCACGTATACATTTGCGCTTGCAAACTGTGGCAAGGAAGAAAACAGGCAGCGTCAAACGCGAGCGAGAGAGGCGTAAGTTTTGTTCGTGAAATCGGTTCCGAGCGATTATTCGCGGCTCGTATTGTATAAAAAAGAGAGAAAAAAGTTTGAAAAAAGTGTACGCGTGTGTGTGTGCGAGCGAGAGGCGCGAATTATGGGTGGGAGTTGAATGAAAGAGGGAAAGAGAGAAAGAAATATGAAAATTGAGGGAGGCCGTGTGTGTCATAAAATATACGATGATAAATGCACGCGAAGGGTTGTTCGTTCTGTCTGAAGAGTGGGGGAAGCCAGTTTCATTTCAAGAAGGGTTTTTTTTGCCCCGATTGGCCAATGAAGCTGCAGGGACATGGAAGGTCGGCCAATAGTAAATGCGTGGCTGTCGGTGGTGGAGGTAGTTAGCCCTTAGGGCTACCGGTGGCAGGGCGCGCATCGGTGTTGCGTCACTTTGACATTCACTCAGCGGTGGTTCTCGAGCGTAGACCGTCCCACCTTTCAACGGTTTCTTTTTCGTGTTGCATACGCAAATCAACGACGCATTCAAATCTCCGTTTGAAATTTCCATACGATTATTCTTGAAATTATTAGTCATGAATGTCAATGAATTGACTCAGGTATGAGCAACAAAGTTATCTGTGACTGAGTCAATCGAGTGTGTTATCGTGAATAATTCCGAAAAAATAGAAATCTGTCGTGTTTTTTTTTTCTGACTAATCAAATAATAAGTCTCCTACTATCTCGATGTTCATCGAAAAAGATAATCTCGTCCTCACCACGAATAAGTGAACAGTGTCAATGGTTATTCCATTCAACATCAATCGCAAGTGTATTTAAAAAAATTATAATCGCGGCTATGAGACTTAATTCAAGTGCTAGAAATCAACGGCTCGCTTAAATATTGTGTTCGCTGATGATAACATTACGTGCGTGGAGGACACTCCTTACGGAGTGCTCGACAAACTATTGCTCCAAAATTCGCCGTGCTGGATCTCGTGACAGAAATAAAAGAGCCGCCAAATGTGAGGGTGACAATCAGTGCTTACGGTAGTAGTAATAGCCGTCAGGTGTGCAGTGATTCCAATAAAATGGTATTCCTCGAAGATCCGAGAATGATCTTCGCGGATATGAGATTACACGCGACCAGTACACCTACCACAACACCGACGCGTTATCATCGACATCATCGACGCCATAACAAGTACAGACCTCAAAACAACAACGATTGTACGAAGTTTTCTTTTTTTTTCAAACCCCGACTCCTCCTTCTGTAATTTTGAGTGATTTTTAACTTTCGATCAATATTTTCGAAACGGAATTTACGAAAAGTCGATGATTTTTTGTGCTTTCCTTTTTTAATGATTAAATATCATTGTAATTACAATGTAAAAGGAAATTAGGAATCGTTGGAGTCAAAAAATCTCGTTCCAGTAAAATGTCGTTTGAAGGCCATATTATGGCGAGGTTCATGAAAAATAGCGCCAAAAATACCATAAACTGAAATTCGAATAAAATGCGACGATACATTTCAGTTTTTAATTTTAAACCCTGAAAAACATTGCAATTAATATCATTCTCAAAAGGGACGACGAATTTTTGGTATAGAGAAGTTCTTTCCCATAAACAATTACTTAAGAGGAAATTTATAGTGAGAGTTATGGAAAATAGCACAAGAAACTCTACGAACCCAATTATGGACCTCTTCCTTTAATTAACTATAGATTTAATCGATTTTCGAATAAAATGCACTCATAAACAAACAATAAATGCATTATTCCTGCATAGAGTCAAGATGTCACTTCATGACTGTTTTTTATTCTTAATACTTAATTCATCATCGCGGTCAAAAACCCTTTTACATAATAAATGACAACTAAGTTACTTATAAAATTGCAAAATAAAAAACCTGAATGCTCAAATGCGCTTAAAATGATGAATAAAATAAAAATTGATAGTAAAATTAATTTGGGTGATTTTTTTTTTCGTTTTTTTGCAGATGCAGATTTGCATGGAGAAGTCGATGGACCTGAGCTCAGCGGGGACGACAGGAGTATCGCGAGTGACATCAATGACGCGAACGAGGCTACCCTGGATCACGATTCCATGGACTCCGATCGTGGCGGAGCTCTCAACCTGGTTAGTTACGAATTTCCTAAGCGATTCTTGGATCGTAATCTATCATTCTCTATTCAATGAATTCCGATGTTCGTACACGTGATCAGATTTAATGATTTCGATGGTGTCGCGTGAATATAATATACTCGCGAGTTTTTATGGCGAAGACCACCTTGCGGTGAAGCCTCCTTCCCCGCATCTTTACCAGGTGCGTCTTTTAACGCCCCGTGCCAGAGCGCTAAACCCAGGCGAATTGCTCGTAGGTAATTATTCTCAAACAGGTGGCACGTGCGATCTTATTTAATAATTCGCGATATAAATCAAAATCCCTAAGTAATTATTTTCAAAAAAATGAATCCATCTTTTTTTCGACATTTTTGGAAATAAATATATGTTTCCGCAGCAAGAAATTTCTTTGTGGCCCACACACCGAGCCCTAAAACCCCATAATTATACAAATATGCACAATCTTACACCATCACACTTTTATGGCAACCATGACTCAACGTATTTTTAAGAAAAATGTTACGATCCCAGGTAAAGCTACGAAATAAAATACGGAAACGGCGTGTAATGAAAAAAGGAAACGAGGGTTTTTTTTCCTTTCCTCAACAGAACATCTGTCGATATGTCCGAAAATGCCTCGGGCACTAAACCCTGTCTGTTGAAACCTTGTTACATTGCTTTTCAATTTTTTTTTCATTCGTCCCTCGTTCGGACACGCTTGTCGTCAAAGTGAATTATGAGAACAAAGAATCTCAATGTTTGTTGTATAAATACAAACCTTACGATGGAAATCTCAACAAAAATTAATGCTATGGGATGAAAAGAAAGAATGGAAAAAAACAATTTATTTAATTTCAAAAAGGAAATTAACTATTTTAATTAAAAGTGATAATTATTTACATTTTTATTGAGAAATTACAAAAAAAAACGCGTTTTTGGTTCACGAATTTATTTTTTGTGCACCCGGTTTAAAAAAATGTCTTTTCAATTCAAAGAAAATCTGTCCGTCATATTGATTCATTCGGAATCGATGTTTAAATGAAAAAAAAAATGAGTTTTATTCTAAAATTTGAATGATCGTTTGGTTGTTTAGGTTACCGATGTTTCGCAACGGAATAGTAGTAGCGGAACAAGTGGGAGCGCGTCATCACCGAGTTCCGGTGTCAGTAGTCAATTGACCGGAAGTCATCCGGGAAATACCGGAAGCACACAAGCGGCTTTAGCGGCCCAGCTCGTGGGTCAGCAACTTCTTATGCACGGGCCATTAGGAGCGTTGAGTCCTCAAGAAATTCAAGCGCTAGCTTCGACTCTCCAACAACAACAGCAATCCCTTCAACAACAATTACAACAATTCGCCATGTTTCAACAAGCGAATCCTTCGTCCGCGGGACAACTTCCGGCTCAGGCACAATTCTTCTTGCAGAATCAGGTAATTACGACTTTTTTTCAATCAGCCATTTAAGAAAATAGGTTTCAGGTCTTTCGCGAACTTCTTTTGAGTCTCGGACACATTTTCTCCCAAGTTTACGACAAACAACATGGCGGATAATTTGGAATACTATTTTCCAAAATAATACTTTGGCGAAGAAACATTTTTGCGGAATTTTCATTCGAATAAAAATGGCGGCAAGCTTGAAAAATGATTTTTAAACGACAGTGGCGTCGTACACGAGTTGAATTTCTTCCTCAGTCGTGAAATGTTCCTAATTTTTAGTTTTCCAAGTCCTCGCAGATGAGAAACGTGTTTCCGAAAATATCTAGCACATATTGACAGGGTTTCTTTCCCAAAAAACGTGCCGTTGGTACCGGAAAACGAAAAATGCAGCAAAGATGTAATACATCATGTTTAGCAAGTTGCCACTGTCTTTTCCACACGTGGCAAAGGACGAAAAAACGATGTTTTTCATCCTTTTCTTTAAAGGATCGTAGCACCCTTTATTTTGTTATCCAAAAGTGACAATAGGGAGACACACGACGAGGTTCTCGACACACGGAAACGGAGGAGATGCGACGTGTATAGGACCTTCTCGTTTTCGGGTATTTTTCGAGGCAACCAGCCAACCTGCCTCAACCCCTCTCTCACACGCGATCATAAAAGGGTTCGATCGTAATCCCTCGCCTGAGGGGCGTCTACCGGGACGAACGTTTAATTTCTTCATTCGATACACCCTGCTTTTTTCGCTTTTTTCTTCCCTTGGGACACCCATATCGTATATATAATAATGTACATGCTGATACAATACCACAACCAGGGAACCCTTTCGACACGCGCCAGAGCTATCAATAAAAAAAATCTCCGACAGATCGTCCTCGTACGGTGACATAATGTCTTCTAACAATACTAAAAATCTTTGAATAACTCTTCAATACACTCTCCCGAGGTAATACGAGAATTCCGAAGAACTCTAACGCATACACTTTCCATTTGAAATCTTCGAGCTATTTCTCATGTATTTTATGCATTTTTTTTTTTTAGAATTTCGTCTTTTAGGAATCCGGGCACGTTCGTTTCCTGAAAAAAAATTTTTTTCCTCTAATATTTCGGTACCTGGTGCTTCGAAAGAAATCCAGGTGTCTTTTTGATATTATGAATATCAGTTTTTGTTATTGCAGCACCATTTTTATTGAAACTATTAATTTCATCGAATTTTGAGTAAATTAATTATTGTTGGTTTCTTTAAACTTTATTGTTGCAATGGAAAATGTTTGCGGATCAATATGAGAGAATGAAATTGAAATTAATGAATGAAATAGCCGTTGCCAAGAAAAAATAACACATCGATGTTTAAAAATGCAACGAGGCAAAATTGAGATTTTTCTTGATCAAGTAAACTGGGTCGAGAGCGAATACATAACAACAGCTGCAAGCAAATATACCTTGGTCAGTTAAAACACATTCAAATGTTTTCTATCAATATCAAGGAATTCGTTATCTAATCGCTTTGGTTTATCAGATCGATGTATATTGAGAGCCAACAGACGGTTTTATCGACTCACGACGACGTATAATTAGTGAGAAAAATTATAAAATTATTTTTAAACTCGTTCCACACTCAATGTGGCTTCGTAATCAAGAGAATATGACGATCTCATTTCTTTATCGGGATATTTACCACTTGAAAAATCGAGTAGAGTTCGAAGGATTTCTAAATGTTTTTCAATAAACAATGTAACACATTTATGTTCTTCACTGTAAATTATTTTTCCAAAAAGATTCCATCAGTTTTCCCGAAATTAACATTTTTCAAAAACGTACACATCCGTTCCCACGAAAATATTTCAATTCAACAGCATCCCAAATAGGGGACATTTTTAATAATTAGTCATTATTATTATTCATCAAATTTCAATAATAATAATTATTAAACAACCTTCAATTATTACTGTTGGTGGAAAACAGTGTGAACGAATTCTTCAGGTAATTTTGTTAATATAATTAAGAAAGATCACGACATATATCCCAAAGAGTTTCGAAACGGGACAAGATGAATCCGTTAAGCGTGCGTGGAAGAGCACACGAGAGAAAAGGGTGAGACACGCGACCACTTTAAATTACCATTCTTCGGTAAGGGTTGCCACACGTTTCAAGGGACACATGAGAGCTCGGTAGGGAAAACGCTTCGCATATATAACAAAAAAAAAGGGTTAATCGATTAGCTCGCGTACTTTACGAACCACAGAGTCTGCCTTTTTTACCTGCTCCTCATCTCGCACGCGACTCTATTAATTCTTACACACGAACCTCCGAGACAAGTGCTATTAAAAACCCCATGTGCAAATTTACAGACCCCTATATATTTAGGATTACATATTAAAAGTCAAAACAATTTTTGTGCCTGAATAAATAAGCTTTCGGTATTAAAAACGTCCACAAATCGATTTGTATTTATCGAAAATCTCACTTTCGTTCCAAAATAATGGATATTTTGAAATTTTATGAAATAAAATCAATTTTCACGCAATCAACATAAAGACTCATCCTTTTAAAAAGAAAAACTTCAATTTTCACAAGTTTCCACAAAATCAACGATGTCGTAAAGTGCTCTTTCAAAAATGTAGTTTGTTTCTGTCCTTAATTTATAGGTCCCATACAAAGTCACTGATCATTTTCTCCTGATCCTCATCGCATACATAACTTTTCAGCAAAACGGTCGCACTTTTGCCGTTTTTTCGATAAATATAAGCGACAAAAAGATGTCACTCGTAATCCAGGCACAAAAATAAAAATGTTCATTGTTAACTCGTCTAATATGTCAGTCGAGAATGTGTTGGATTAGCTAAAAAGAAATATCATCCAAATCTTGCAGGGGCTGTTGCAGACCGGTGCCTATGCTCAGACACCGAGTCATCCCCGAACACACTCCATTCAGGTACGCTCGTTACGTAGGCCGATGATTTTTCAAGCCCTAAATTCACCCCCTAAAGTAGAACCAAGCAAACTTGACTGAAAATTCCCACTCGAGAGTTAAATTGAGGTATAAAAAGCTCTCGACCGATTTTAAAACCGACATTGAAATTCGATTGGAAGTTAAACAAAAAATTCAACGACTTTCATTTATTTATCACGGTAAATCCTAAAGAAAAAAACAAACTCCCTTTTAACATCGGCGAATATTATTGACAGGTACAGCAAGCAGTAGCACAAGCAGCGCAGCAGCTCCAAGCTCTTCAAAAGCAACAAGCTCTTCAGGGCGGCGGTGGTCTCATGGGGAGGAATGTTCCACAGCAAAGGTCACCTCCGCCACCGGGAACTCCACCTGCGGCGAAGCCACCGCCAACGAGACTGGAACCTTCGCCCGAAGAAACGACCGATCTTGAAGAACTTGAACAGTTCGCCAAAACGTTCAAGCAGAGGCGCATCAAGCTGGGATTTACTCAGGGCGACGTTGGACTCGCGATGGGGAAACTTTATGGAAATGATTTTTCTCAAACGACGATCTCCAGGTAATAAAAATGAATAATAACGGAAATAATAATAAAACTAATTGTTTATTACAGCACGGACTAATCGATTAATGTTTTTATTGTTTTTTGTTGTTGTTAAGGTTCGAAGCTCTGAATCTTTCCTTCAAAAACATGTGCAAACTCAAACCACTTTTGCAAAAGTGGCTCGAGGACGCTGACAACTCTCTAAACAATCCAAATTCTTTGTCGAATCCTCTGACAACACCCGAAGCGATAGGCAGACGGCGTAAGAAGAGAACGTCGATAGAGACCAGCGTGAGAGTCGCCCTCGAAAAGGCCTTTGTACAAAACCCAAAACCAACCTCCGAAGAGATCACGATACTTGCCGATAGCCTGGCCATGGAGAAGGAAGTCGTCAGAGTATGGTTCTGCAATAGGTCAGTATTTTATAATCCATAAACCACTTTACTCAAAATCCTTGACAAAATATCCCCATCAAACCTTGTTAAAGAATTGGTCGAAAAAATTTAATTTCCTCAGATAAAGTCAAAAAAGTTTTTTAAAAACGCTTTTTTCGAGTTAAAAACGCAAATCCAACTCCAAATTTGGACACAACATCATATATCGAGACAAAGAAATTTGAAACTAAAACCAAAAATACGAAAGGATCAATTTTTTTGATTAATTACTAAATCACTAAATCCTACAAAACTATGTGATAAATTTATAAAAAATGTTCTCGAATACGTGTTTTTAAACAAACAATAAATACGTTTACAAAATTTCAAAAGAAAAACTCGAGAAACTTAAAACTTATTCTATCCTAAAAATCACCTCGGAAAATGGCACTCTAGACGACAATACGACTTTAAATTTGATAGGGCAACAATTCCCTCAAAATTCAACCAACAGAGTACGGTAAATGAATCATTTTGGACTTTCCAGGCGACAAAAAGAGAAAAGGATCAACCCTCCAACCGCAGCGATGGGAAGCCCAACAATGGCGTCCCCAGCGCCATCTGTATTCGCGTCCCTCGCGAGTTCAATGTCCGGTAGTCCACTAGCGTTAACGACGCACTCGTCGGGGATGAGCCATTCGCATTCCCACCCTCCGCCCCTTGGATCACCTTTACCTCTTGCGTTGGTGACGTCAGCGGGCGGAAATTATCACACGATTGGCGGCAAATCTCACGAGTGACATCAGCATGCGACCCATCAGAGGGACGCTCTATATCATCATCACCATCATCATTCGCAGCAGCATCAACAAATGTCGCAGCAACATCTTCACCATCATCATCATCATCGTAATCATCAGCGACGCTTGTGCAATCTACCGGAATTTTATCGCTAAACCAACCGTTTTATCATCGTCTCGTTGACGGCCATTTTCTCTCTGCCGCCATTTTCAATCTCTGAAGACCATTTTGTTGCCGCCGAAATTTTGAAGCCCTCAGACCCATTTCGTTGCTTGCAACACTTTTTATCCTCGATCACCATTTTAGTAGCCTTTTCATTCCTTGGCGGCCATTTTGTCTACTCGTCGGCCATTTTGACTGTGTGGCGGCCATCTTGATTCGGCTGCCAGTTTCACTGGCTGAAGTCCGATTGCCTCGTTTTCTCTGACACTGAGTTCAAGAACTTTACAAAAAATAGCAAAAAGACATTCATTTCGAAAACTTTGAGTCCGAAAACGCCCCGAATTTCGGTTTTTCGTCTTGTTCTCCTTACGGGACAGTTTGAGGTTAACATATCGATCCAAACTGGCGGATTGAGGCAAATATCGTAATGGACCATAATAGTGGCACGCTGTACGGAAAAAAAAATGACATTCCATCGCCTTTTTTTTATGGTAGTCCATAAATTCCTAATTTCGGCGACAATGGCGCAAAAAGTATTGCAAGACAATCCTTTTTCTTGACCGATTTTTTATCATTTCCAGTTCTTTTTATTCCAGAACCCGGAAATTCCATATCACGTAAGTTAACGATTTTCCCAACATTTCGAAACTCGAAATTAAACTAAAATTCAAAATGGAAGCTTTGGTTTCGTCGACGAAAAGGTGGAAAGGTAATTTCCAGAAAAGAAAAAGAAGTCAAAAGGTTGATCGATTTGAAAGATCGATCCGCCGCGAGAATCGTCGTGGAAATGGCTTTCAAAAATGACCTTTGTTTTCAAAGAAAAGCTGCGTGCGAAAGTGGACCATAATTTATCGACAAAATAACTTCACAAAGTTCCGTTGCTTTTTCGGCCCAATTATCCTTATTTTACGCTTTTCCACCGAAAAAAAAGTGGGAACGCAAAAAAAAAACACACACACACACAACGGATCAAAATCACAATAATTTACAATGACAAAAAAAAATGGAAACCGGAAAAGCGCTGTTCGGCGACAAAGTCGTCCGAAACTCCAAAAAAAAAAAAACAGTGCATTTTCACGGTTCACGATGTAAATAGACGGTGAGGGTTGGAAGAATAGTAATTATAACTATTTGTAATCGATATCGAATCACGGATCGATGGAGGAAAGGAAAGAGGTCCCAAAGAT
>JABSMR010096752.1:0-31043 GCA_018902295.1 Dusona sp. PSUC_FEM 10030013 | reverse complement strand
TATATATACACGTCTCTATATCTGTACGGTTGACTTTTTGTGACGATGAGAAACTGGACCGGGCAACCACTTGAATTCTTTGCCATTTCGGCGTCACAGAACAAAAGTGATACTATTCCGTCGTAGATTTTGACTTTGAACAAAGAAGTTATTCGAATTACAAAATTACTGTGCTCATAAAACAATGCTTTGAAGCATAATTCAGTCCGTTTCACATTCGCTGCCAACGTTTCGTCAACTCTCACGTATACAATAGATATTTCGCGACTGACAGGTCAGGGGGTCGTGGAATTATGAAAAAAAAGATCGAGACTGACATTTTCAATGTCCAAGAGTTCATTAAGTCATCTGGGGCACCGCGGAAGGGTTAAAATACAAAATGGAAATAAAAATAGCACAAGAACGAACGTGTAAGAATGGCTGCATACGCGGAGGAACAATGCCGAGCGTAAAAACAGTAAAAGAAATAAAGATAAATAAGTGTAAAAACAAAAGACAAATAAACAAACAACTAAGTGGATCCATGGTTAATTGCTAAGGATCTTCTCGCGGGACCGGGTCTCGACCTTATACTGGGAGAAAGATAAAGCCTCCCACCCTTTCCTCATGTCCAAATATATACATGTATAAGAGGCAGTATACACAAGCGATATAAAACACATCGCGAGATATTTGCCTGCATGTGTATCGAGTGTTCAAGACGAGAGAGCGAAAAGAAAGGGCGCGAATAAAAGTGTTACAAGAGCGTGTGTGCAACTGGAAGTTGGAGGGAACGAAACGGTCCGGCGCGCGAGAGCAGAGACCAAGATCCGTTATCGCTTGCAGGGGAATTGTGGGTAAAAGCCACACGAGCAGGGCTCCAGGAGGCATCTCTTGGCTTCACACCAGCTACTGGACGCCCCAGGACGACTCTAACGCTCTCTGAAAATGCTCCAACAGCCTCGTTGATACACACACAAACATATAGCGTTGTTTCTCTCAGGGGCCCATACATCGAATGCTGATGAACGAAAGGGCCTTAAACCACATCGTTCTACTCGTTAGAAATCTGGTGTTACGGCTCTTTCGTTTATCACAAGACGTATGTACTCTTGTAGACTTTCGCTACTGTAAAAAATCAGCTCGAACAGTGCGGAATACCGAGAGGTGCTAATTAATTTGCATGGCAGTACGACCGAGCAAGCAAGCAAACGCTTGGAGGAAACTGAAAAAAGGTCAAATCTTTGCTCTTTATCTTAGAATTTGAAGCAGACCAAATCCATTCGTCTGAGTTTAGACACCTTTTATTGTAAATTTAAAAAAAACATCGCAAAAGGTATATTATTCCATCTCTTCGGTCCTTAAATTCTTAGCATCCTTGCTTTAAGAATTAAATTCGAAAAACCTTGATTCGAAATTTGCTATGAAAAATAGCACACCGTTTTTGATGAGCATGAAGTTCATCTCGGTCGACTAAAATCCGGAAAAGATGATCGCTCGAAGCACATAATTTTCGAAAGATCATTGAATCGTGTATTTAGCGTAACGTTCGAGGTATGAAGTTAGCTGAATAAAAAAAGGCGAGATCGGGCTACGTTCACGAAAATCGCTGTTTCTGATGCCAGATGCTTCTCGTTATAATGCCCATACAAAAGAAGGAAACGAAAAAGAAGAAGAAAAATAAACGGAAAGATCACGATCTGTAGTGATCGGTCCACACCACAGAACCAAATATATATACGTATATGGAGGGAGAGAAAAGGAGTATAGAGGAAGAGATTCTCGCGATGGTGTTTCCCTTTCGTTCTCCACTCTCGTTAACCGATCTGTGTGGGAGCCACCGAGGGGTTAAACATTAGTCCGGACTGGTTGCGGTGAGAGATCTCGTGACCTTGCGACCTCTGTACCCTCAACGATTCCACGGGGCGATACGGGTGTTCTCGACGTCGTCGTCGGTTTCGTCGTTCCCGTTGTCGTCTTCGCGACGACCGAACGATAAGGCGATACTGTTTCGTACGATTCTCAGGACGCCGGGAAGCAAGCGTAAGGATGAGACAGAAAGAAATTCCAGGGCCAGAGCATGGGGAGAGGGGTGTTTCAATCCGAGAATCGGAAATCGTGAAACTAAACGGGGTGTAACGAGACGCGGGTCCACTTTGGGGACACATATATATAGACATACATATATAACGGGGATAAGGGCCACATCGACCGGACGACAATCTTCGAGATTCCACCTTTCTTCCTTCTTCTTATCGTGAAAAAAAAACGATCGCCCTCCACGAGAATAAATACCTATTAAAACAGTGTGAACAATTCTTCTCGTGAACTCTTTTATCATTTTTTTTTACTCTCTTTTTCAGACCAACTGGAGAAGAATCTCGCGATGAGCAATGAGGAAAATTATTCAGACGTGCCTTCAAAAAAATCAAGTATCCTCGTTAGAAGTCAAGTTGAGTTTAATTTATAAGAAAATTAACTTGAAAGGGCGACAAATAAGAAATTAGTTTAGAAGAAAAATCAAGTTAATATATTAGCTGAATGAAATTTTGCCCTTGGTCGTAACGCTGGAAAATATGAAAAATCGTTGGATGTGGGAAAAGGTATTTTCAAGTGCCCTGCATAGGTAAATACGCTTCCTATGGGATAGGTCTGCACTTTTCCATGCGCTGTGTGCGTGCGTCTGTGTGTTTGAACTCTCGGTGATATATACTGCAAGATTCATGATACGACTGCACTGCTATGCCACTGCGACGTGCCTGTACTTATATACAAGTAAAAATGCAACATATATATGTATATTTATACGACAACGCCTTCGCGTCCTCGATTCTCTCAAGACAGAATTTTTAAAGATCCGTCGACATATTACGTACCACCGGTGGTGTTCGGCTACGTGAACGAGAGGATATACATTGCCCGTTTTCTCGTCGTGCTATTATTACTGTCGCCAACTTGTAACACCTCTCACGCCCCTTCATTTATTTCTATTTTCTTATTCACATTTGATTTTATTTTTGCTCTCCTCTACACGCCTTTTTTTTCTTTCGCTCGATTCTCGGATTCGCGGGAGGGAATAAACCTCTCGGGGATGTACTTACACGGCGTATGCAACATTCGCTAGCCGAGAGCTTATATCAGCAATCTACTAGCAATAGAAACAGAAGAGACTTCTTTCGTTTTATCTAAGGAAGTTATTTAATGCGGAGTGTCATTGACTCGTTTCTCGGAAATTACTTGTTGCGCAAATAATAAGGGTGTGGCGTACTTTATCCTCGGGTATGACATTTATTTTCGTCACTCAAACAATTACGAGATCAGTGAAGTTACTGGGCTTTTTTTAACGACTAACGGTACTTGAATTTCATTCGTGATACTAATTCTTTGAAACTTTCAAATGCCTGATCAAAATATTTCTTCCGAACGGAATTTCCAATCGGTTATTCGTCAGATTAACAATTACGTTATTTTTTAACAGGTTACCAATATCGTCGGTATACGAAAAGGGATTTTTATCTGTTCCCCTTGATAATGCTACCGCAATAAAAAATCATTTAGTCGATTGTTCATTTTCTACACGATTAATTGTACTTATCGTTCGCGAGATATATTTGTCAGAAGTAGCAGAAGGTACGGGGTGAAGCACCCTGGAAAAGCTCAAGATTGTTTGACGGAGAGAGCGACGTAAAGGGAAGTCCATACAGCATTTATTGTTCCCCGTTTTCATTGTTTTCGCCTCTTGCATTAACGAGTACATTGCGTGTCCGTAGGATCTTAGTGGAATTCTAGAGATTCGTGCACACTTGATGACATGATACATGAGGCTTTTCGCGCCAGCTTAAAATTTAGAAACTTTAACCCTTTTTCGACTCGTGCGATTTTTGTCTTTTTTTTAAACAACGAACGAGTGTATTTCATTCATATTTCGGAATTTATCGATGGTTGCAGCCAGCAGTTGAATGTTTGATCCATTTCTGCATTTAAGATTCGATCACTTGGAAATTATGACGTCAACAAAATGAACGGTTTTTTGAGGATCGTGCGTGAGCCGAGCGTCTGTAAGATATTTTTTGATTCGTTTTTAGGATTGAACTTTTAAAGAAATCGCAATCGATTCGATCAAAATTACGTCGATATTTTGAAATCTGGTTGATGAAAAATTGGTAACTTTATCTCGATTAATAATGACTATTCGTAAAACTCACCTTGGAAGTAGCTCTTCGTCCTCAGGTAACTGACACTGAGCCTCAAGATGCTCAAACGATCGAGTTTGCTTAGTATATTCTGCTCGAATGGAAGCAACGATGCGAGCGTGTCAAGCTCGGCGTTTAATCTCTCGCGATGACGCTTGCTTGGATTTGATTTCGTCACGCCATCTTTTTGCGGTGGTTTTAAGCTGTAACAGTAATAGAAAATAATCATTAAAGTATGAAATAATTTATCGGAAAATTTGTGTTTGAAACGTAGAAGAAGGGTCGGGGAGGGTCGTCACTTAAATAAGTTGAAGACCGACTAATTTCTCGTCTCGAAATTTTTTGTTTCGTAATTACGCTACGAATGCTGCATTATAATTATAAATTCGATGAAAAACAAAAAAAAGCTTTTTTTAAATGGATTTTTTTGTACTTTTCTATACTAAGACGTTGTTGAGTAAATTAACTTAAATTCTCTTGAAAATCTAACACTCGCCATGAGGCTGGTAAACTCTGAAAGACAAGAGTATCTAAGGCACATTCGTAAAGCTTTCGTAACCGTAGAGCACGATATGTGTATTTGAAGAAATAGGCGAGGCGATGCTGGACCGTACGAAATTATTAAATTAATATATGCCAAATCGAAATTTTACGGATTTTAGCTGGGACTGTTTATTTAATTGAAGCGCTACCGTGGAACACACAGACTCGTATACAGAGATTTATATGTATGTGATGTTGGAAGGAAATGGTTAACTGTAGATGGGAATAAGGGAGAGATGTGTGTATGGGAAGGGAAGAAGTAAAGTCAAAGAGACACCGACACCCTGACGCGCCGCCTTACCATTTCCAGCCCTATACTTATGGAATAATTATTATTCTTGCGCGTGTACACATTTAACGGGCAGAGCCGCGAACACTGCCACACTGTACTGTGTGTATCGTGTGCAAAAGATGTTTCCTCCGACATTTAAGATGCGGGTGACCTGAACACTTGGACATCCGCGAGAAAAGAGGTCCACACGGAGGCATACATAGGATTAATGTAGTTCATACTTTTGTACAGGATGTCCCAGGTCGAATGGTCATTGATGTAAACATAAGTTTAGGATCGAATTTCAAGTTGAAAAGTCTCGTAAGGTTGTTCGATCGCGTTTATTATAACTGAAGAGTTATCAATTATTTAAGGCGAACAAACGACGAAAATGTCGTTGGCTCTTTCGTGCGAGTATCAAATAAACTTGAAAAAAATGTAATTCAGAGCGAGGGTTGTGCAAAAAGAATAAATGGTACAAGATTTTTTCACTCAAAATTCGTCGCTGATGCCAAGTTTATACTATTAAACATTCAGCTTGGGACATCCTGTATATACGTACGTGTACCTGTTGGGAAATAAGCAGCTTGCTTGAACCGTTCAAAACCAGTTCTTATCGCGGGTTATTAAGAAAATAGTGTTAATGAGATATGTTATATCTCTTCCATGGCTGTAGGTCCGACAAAACAGAGCAACAAAAGGGAAAGAGGGAGAGGGAGAGGGAGAAGATTTTATCGAGGCTTCTCTTGGCATTCTGCTATATGGATAGTTTCGCACCACGACGGTAGCAGAATGCAATGTCTTTTGTAAAGCTGTGGCGAAAAATAACCTCCTCTTCTTTCTCTCTGCTTCTCTTTCTTTCATTTTTCGTCCTGGTTGCTTTCTTTCGGAAGAATAATTAGCTCGAGGTTTTGCACCGGTAGCTCTCCTTTTCTTCCCCTCTTTCTCTCACTTTCTGCCCGAAGACGAGAATTGAAGAACAAAAGACGAGGTAAGGAGCGTATATAGGCTGGTCAGACGGATCTTCTAATGGTCCATCCACTGAACGAGACAAAAGTGGGGAACTGAACATAGGAGACGACGCGTGAGTCTACGAAGGACCACCGCCTCGAGACTTTTTCTCTCTCGTCGCGGATAATGGATTTTGTGTCATCCTAATAATTAATAGAGTTCTCTGGACCAAGAACCTCCTGATATTCTATACCCAGTATGTGAAATATCTATATCTGTATGTGTTAAGCTAATAAGTACAACATATGGAGAATGCTCATTCATCACGCTTTCTAACCCCTAAGTATTTTAATTAAATGCCACTATATTTGCAGTCTTTCGACGCGAGCTGATGAGCGAGCTCTTTTTTCTCCACGATTCGTGCACGCATGTGTAATCATTTTTATTATAATATTATTATTCGAGTATTTACCGTATTAATTAAATATAGTAAATAGAATTTTATGTATTTGTTTAGAAAAAAGTGCAGCGATGAGAAGAAAAAACAAAACAAACGGTTGCGTTATAGTTGTTTAAACTAAACATCAACCATATTAATTAAATGAAACAAAATCACAAAAACATTGTGTTTCCATAACGAGGAATATCCTTAATTATTTATACAACAGGGAAAACCTATAAATTATAGCATAGTTGCAACTAATTGATTTATTTTTTAATTACTTCGTCCGTTGTTCGATATATTTTTCAAAGAATCCTTATTGTCCATCAAGTATTTTAGATGCAGACAGTTTTTTGTTATCATACAATTTCTACAACATTAATATTCCATCCCATTTCGGATAATCGTCTCTTAGGTTTTGTGTCCTTTTGTTTCCATCCTGTGCAAAGACGAAAATTCCCATTCACACGTTTTTCGAGAACATTGTTTCGATTTTCTTTCTCTGTTGATATATTACGAAATTTATAAAAGTGACACGGTTTCAGTCCACCTGGCGATAGCCTCGGAGGTGCCAGGTGATAACGTACCAAAGTTCTGAACTCTACTGCACCCCGTTTTTCAATTCGCCTGTGCTCCAGTTCACTTCGTGTTTTAACGGACATACATCCACGCGTTTCTTTACGTATTTTAATGTACTTCGATTTATATATATTTATAAGGGGTAAAACGTCGGTTTGGGTTCATGGGAGGCGTTGCGATAGTTCACGTTGGTATAACACAGTTGTTCGCAGATGGATATCAGCTACGCGAAGCGTGAATAAGCCTCGTTCTCGGTGCTAGACTCTAGAGAAAACACACGTCAACGGTGTCATTCGAGCACGCACTTTGTCACATTTTATAACAGCATCTCGATGTTTCAGTATTAACAAATGTATATAAATTATCAATAAAATTTAAATATTGAATGTTAAATTGTGCAACATAAATTCTCTCACTTACCTTTATTTAATTACGTAGAATAATTGTGAGGAAGGACAGAGAAAGAGCTCGAAAATCGTTAACAAGTTTTTGGTCATTTCATTAGCTAAATTCTGTTCCCTGAGTTAAAACTTTGCTGACATCTTCATTTATCTGAATTAATTCACAATTCTATCAATAAGAAGAAATCAACGGTACATTGAAATTTATATATGTTTGCGAATTCAATGTGTAATTACCGAAAAGATTAGAATTACATAACAAGAGGGTGTAGGAGCATGTCCTGTAAGTTTTAAGGGAACGAGCATGTTTCTTCTCAGTGTGTTACTTCGGTGTTCGTTTAGGCATTATAAGGCTTGGGCTATATGGCAGACTAAAAGAGAGAAAGACATAGAGAGAGAGAGAGAGTACTGGCACGCCATGCTCGAATCCATCAGAAGGGCGAGTCGCAGTCAAGGTTATCCCACCTTGGTCTCGTATTCCAATATTATTACCCTTACTGTGTGTCTCACTACGCCAAATATGAATCTCTGGCGACTGATAAACATAAGTATGAATTTGTACTAATTTTTAAGGAAAAAAAAATAAAAGACAATTATGTAAAACTCCTTAACATCTGATGATAACTGACAACGAATTTTATGAATCTTTGGATCGAAACATAATAATTCTGTCTATTGTCTTTCGAAGTCCGATCTTACTGTTGTGAATATTTCGTATTAACTATTTCAGATCGAGGTTGAAGTCCATTTTAGATACATTTTTAAATGTATCTTAAACATAAAGATCCTTTTGGATTGAAGAAAAGCAGTTCGTATCAGAAATTCTATTTCAAGTATCAATCATCATAAGAAAATTCGACGGGAACCCAATTTAGGAACAAGATTTCGGTCAAATCGCTTCTGACCCGGAACTACCTGGTGAAACAGCAACAATTTTGATTTTTTTCGGCGTTAGTTTGATCAAGCGGGATTTTGATGAAGCTTCGCCATCTTGAAAAGAGATAAGTATGGATTACAAAGAGGATTGAGAGAACGAGCTAATTCGATAAAAAAATGTGAGGGCCCATGTCCGCCATTTTGTCCTCTTATATCGGTAGGTCTCCGTGGTATTGTTGGGGCTAGAGAAAAAGGAAAAAGGAGAGAATATGGGAAAAGAAAAACAGAGAGACAGAGATAAAGAGTGTAGTCAGTTCGCTAGTCGTTGAGTCCTGCTTTTCGTCCCCGGAGAGACTCGTGCGCACAGGGGATGAATGCGAGCGAGATTGTGGGTTGGGGGAATGGCAGGGGTTGATTCCGGCTTACCTTGCCTCTCCTCGTCCGCCCCTCCGCCACCCTTGGCGCGCTGTCTAACCCGCTTGTGATGGAGGTTAAGTTAAAGCATACACGAGTCCAATACCACCATGAGCGGAGGTACGAAGACAACGGAGGTTGGTGAGGGGATGTACGATGACGCGCAAGCGCCGACCCTAAGGGTGGGTCCACTATGGATTTTCGAGAGTAGATACCACAACCACGACGAGTTCCGGGGTGGCAGACACCCCCGTTATATATAGTTTGAGCAGGTCGCAATATATCGCTGAGAAAAAACGTCTTCTACAATGCGATGGATCCCTGAAACTTTATTTCTCAAATCAAAAATCATTTTTTTTCCAATTTCTCATTTAATGATAAATTATTGACAGCGTTGATCTTGGCATTCCAAAATTGTACGTAATATTTGGAAAATGCTATTAAATTATTCATTGTTCTGGTAAAATCAATTGTTTGAATAAAGTTTCCATAAATTACATTCGAATCAATTTTGAAACCAGATTATATGCTGCTATTTTCAATTATGGGCAAGGACTGTGACATATATATATATGTATTTATGATCTAAGGTCGATCATAATGTAGTCGCAATGATAATTCAAAGCTTAATAAAAAGGTATGCCACGACCAAAAATATAGAAGCCGGATCTTATGCAGCACATGATTAATCGTATATAGCCAATTATAATATTGAAGCAAAACCGAAAGGGATAGAGAAAGAGCGAGTGAGAGAGAGAGAGAGAAAGAGAGCAAGAAAAATGGGAGATCTTTATCGTACGAATTATACGGGAACAGCCGTTGTTCTCATAGATATCGTAGTAGGTGAAAAAGGGAGTAATGTATGATGACTGCGAGGTGTCCAAGGGGGTCAGGTCCTTATCGCTACAGATCCATCGAAATGATAATTTATATATATATGTATATAATACATACATGATTCCCTGAAATTGGACTTGCGCGAGCCACGTGACCGAAGAATTATGACTTATTTTACCAAAAGATAATGCAGACTTGATGTATACTTCGGCAGAACCGGTCAAGTTAGCTGTATCAAACTCCCTTCTCTTCACCCGGTAAGGGAATTGGTAATTCCAGGATCCAAGAGGGGTGAAAGTGCTTTCGGTAATTACGTCGCGGGAACGAACTGACGAAAAAGTGGTAATACTCGTACGACAGGATCGAAGACCTTCGTCACGCGGCTACCGGAAGTTGAATGACCATGCAAAGTGCTATATACCTACATATATATAAAGTCTCAACTTTGTAAGTAATGTTTGGGTTTTCGGAAAGTGGGTCCGAAGGGGTCCCGCGGCGGTGAACGATTTTTTTGCACTTTTCTTTCGTTTTCCCATCAGCGGTCCAGAGAATTTTTCAAAAAATTCGTTTGGGATCGAAATACATCGAAATAAGGTAGTAAAGAAATATTAAAAACCCAAAAAACTTCACCGTTTTGGACACTGCACAAAAATGGTCGTAACTTTTTTTCGACTGGAAATTCTACTACTGGGTTTTTAAAATTTTCTCACTTTTACCATTTTTGGCGAGTTTTTAGAGATTTCGATCGATTTCCTCCAATTTTCACATATATTTTAGTACCAACTGAGATATCTCACGCCAACGCCACTTTGTTAAGTAGCGTTGGACTAAGATACACTTATCTGTCGACGAAAAAGTCTCTCGAAAACGATTGAAATACGACGATTTGAAATTTTGGGATTTTCGAAAATCAGCTCTAGAGGGGGGAATTTTTCTTCAAAATTGGGATAACCGAAAAAACAAATAATCATTTTCCTGGTGAGACAAAGTTTGATGAAATTCAGCGTTTTAATATTTGTACGATATTACGTGGAGTGGTTTTGATTGTTTATTCCTGACAAAAAGCTCCTTCTGTTTGAAAATTACGGCATCGATAATCGGTTCCCTCTCGTATCACGGTCCGAAAGCTCGTCCAAATATAGGGTCAAATATTGAGTTGCAAAAGATGAAAATCCTAAAGTTCTAAACTGAGAAAAGACTTTACTTGAATTTACTAAAACTTCGAAAAATACGTTGAATTTAATATTTCGTTCGTTCAAAAAACCGAAACTGCCAATTAAATTTTGTTGAATCAACGCAAAATATATTTCATTAAATAAGATAAATAATTGTTATAATTGAATATTTATACATTCGACGTATTTCACGGAGCCACTTAGTTGACTCAACTAATCTCTTTTCTCAGTGTATCACGATTACAATGTAGCACTTGAGTTGTGTCCTACTGTCCTTAAAAATATAATAATACGCAATATATCTATATTTTATGATTGTATGTAGTTCTATTCACGATATACGTTGCAAGTGGATTTCATCGTGGATCGTTGAATCGGCAATTCATCTAGAATTCATAATTTTTATTCATACAATTTATACCGACGAATTATGACGTGAGGAATTATTTAATTGCATAAATCTCGGTGCGATACTAGTACACGAACCCCCACCACACACACACACACACCTTTATATTTATGTATATATAGACATATCGATGTACACGAGAGCGTATCATAGACACGCGATGGCGCTTATTTTTCCGCTTCTACTAGCACTGTTGAATCCTCGCGGGTCTCCTCTCCGGCTCTCAACATCATTATATAATTATATAATTACTGAGGAAAAAACTGTTCTTCCGGTGTAGCACGCAAAGAGAAGAGTGCCTTTTCTTCCCGCTTCTTCTCCCACTCAAGCTCATAGAACGCCTCTGCTTTTCCTCCTTCTTTGATGCATATTTTGTGTAACAATCGATTATGTCCATACAACGAATAATTTTCTTTATATATTCTGCTAATAAGGTCAAAACTATAACTCGTCCATTAAACCCGTGCGAAATGTTTGTGCCTCAAATTTGTATTGACTAATGAAAAATCACTAGTTTCATAAAAGCATACACGCCATACCATTCTTTTATTTTCTTTTTAGAAATTTGTGATCAAAAAAGCATTAAGGAAATCGATAATAAAGCCGGCGATCAAAATCGCTGAGCAAACGCAATACATGAAAAATATCGATCATGAAAAATTCCCCATGTTTCGATTGAACATGTATATAACAGGAGTCTATTTACTCCATAAGTATAAGATTTTACTGCACGCAACAGGATCAGGACGAGAAGGAGTCACTCGCCAAAATTTTCATCAAGATACAGCATTCGACTATTCATTTTTTGGCATTATTCCAACCATTTGTAGAAAAGATGAATGCTCCAAGGGCTTGTGTTAGAAGCCAGAGCCCTTTTTTTGTTGTGTCAACATTGAAATCTCAGAGAATCGAAAGTTGGCGAACATTCGCTTGTCGACGTTCTCACCCAAATCTTCTTGAGGTGTCAAAGCATTCTAACCCATGTATTAATACGGAAATTCAAGCAGGAAGTCAGGTACAGATGACGGATACCAGTGTGTACATTTGTGTGTGTTTGGATAAAGCGCATGGCATAAATGGCGTATATGTCATGCACCACATGTAGCGAGTAACTGGCAACAGGAAGAATGCTATTGCAGTTTGACACGTATATATCGAGGACTGTTTATTATGAAACGTGTATAAATTTTTGATTTATAATAGTAGGTAAATATATGTGGATAGAATGTTATCGCTCATGTATATTGCTAAGTTGACAATATTAAGAAAATAACGGTCCCAGTGCGAAGGGATTACGAATCGTTGGATAATCCAGTCAGCTGCATTATCGATGAGAAACAAGTGAAGAAATAAACATTCATGAGAATTGGAAATTTCCAACGGAGCAACATGCATTTTTGAAGGAAAAAAGAAATGAGAAAGTAACAACAGAATGATACACGCTAGCAACTGCTGTCGCATACTCTTTATGGTCAACTTTTGCTTCCTTGGACTAATTTTGTAAAATAAAATATATTCCTGAACCATATATACATGTATATATATATATAATAGTGTCCAATGTATGCAGTGGTATTTGGAAGAAACCACCGGTTTGTGTGAGAGCATTCGAAACCACTAATTTTTCCGTGGTCACTCCACAAAAACTCGCCCTCGACATCTGGTCGATTGTTCTCACTGTTGTGCCCTTCTGTACGTGTGTGTATACGCGAGTGTTGTTGTTGATGGCTACAGGATGTTCACAATATTATTCGCAGCTCGAATTCGATAGTGACTTTTTCTCCCCTTCTGCTTTCTTTTTTTACTTTTAATCCTATTTAGTGTTCTTTCTCCTCGTTCTATCGGCAATGTTGATTGTCGTTATTAGCGAGGGCTCTGAGAAATGAAGAAAGAAAGTGCACGAGTTCTGACTGACGTGGGGTGAACAAAAAATGTCACAACTTTCCTCCTTTCTCACACACACAAGAACGTAAAACGAGGAATTGGCGATTAAAAAACGCAGTTGTATGAAGAAAAAACAAACTTTTGTGTCAAAAAGCTGAAGCGTTGACCGAGAAAAATGGAGCTCGTCGACACACGTCGGCGAAATAAGCGCCAATCGTTAGACAAGCAAGTGGATTCCTTTTGGAATACTTTTGCTATATTTCAGCCACCGATCGATGTACATATCCGACTTATCCATGAGCGACAATACTTATTGGCATTTATTTCCAATTAACTGTTTATTTATTATTGTGCCCAAAGTCTTCCACTTCTTTCGGCAATGGATGGATATTTATGAATACAGGAAAGAGTAGAGAAAAGTGGGACACCTTTCCCAAAATAAAAATGCAACGGGTTAATCAGAAAACAAAAAAAGGGGCAAAGAAGATTGTAAGAAGTCAAAACTTTCGAAGACTTCTCGACTTTCCACTGAAGACGTAGCTTGTCCTTCCTATTTTGAGGTATGTTGCAAATTAGCAGATAGCTAGATAATAAAATGTCATGTTTTAATTAATATAAATTCGTGTTTTGTAATTATCAATAAATGAAAACATTAGAATACCATTATGACAAGTAATCAGCAGTTTAAATGAAAAAAGCTACTAATTGGCAATCGTATGTTCTCAGGCACGTGATCAGTTTCAAGTTTTTGAGTGATTTTTGTTTCTTTTTTTCTGAATTAGGTGTCCCCCTTCGCTCCGCTCCTTTCTCCTATTTGTATTATATATCATAACCCGATGCACATTTTTGATATCGATCTCCTCGAATAGAGTGTCCTTGTCAGTTCCTACGGTGCAAGTTGAGCTAAGAGCTCGAGTTATCATAATAGAGATGGGAAAGTAAGATCAACTGATAGTTTATCTTGAGAGGAATTTCTTTTTTTCTATTCCTCCAAATACTACACAAGAAGAAGAGTAAACGCAAGAGTAACTGAACGAGAGAGAGAAGGACAGGGAGAGAGAGAGAAAACTCATTGACTTGGGCTGTTGGGTCTCAGCGTTCCCAAACGCGGTCGAAAGCTGTTTGCGGTTGCGTAGCGCCAAAGGACTCAAATTAAAATCGGGTTAGACGAGAAAGAGAAAGAGAGAGGGAGAGAGACGAAAAGGTGGCGTCCCAAATACCTGTCTCCTCATAAGACAGTACGTGTGCTCTGTGTGTGAGATACAAAACTTTCCTGGTGGAAAATCACTTAAAAAGTCGTTAGCTGAGCCGATGAGAGTCGGAAGGTGTTTGGTGTGTTCTCCCACAACCATAAATTTCTCATGAACCATACAGCAAATATCTCCTTACATACATACACGGTATATATGACTGAAAGTAATACCTGTGTATGTGATACATAGTTTTGTTCTTCTTGTTGTTCGTATTAACCCTGTCTACCGGGAGATTTAACGTTTCGGGGCAACCGGATGGGACAGGATCGGAAACGTAATTTCGCCAACTTTTTATGCTCATACATTTAATACATCAAGGAAGAAAGCATTGACTTGTTTTTACGTTTCGTTTATACAGGCTGTCCCAGGCTGAATGGTCAATAATATAAGGTCGAGCTTTAAACTTGTCTTTGAAAAGTTTGGTACCATTTTCTGATCAGATTCCTTCTCGATAAGATATTAATTATTTAAATTGACGAACCCACGATCTTTTATCGCGTACACTGTCGAAATAATTGGAGATAGAGTTAAAATGCATAGGACCAGTATTGCAGAGCATTCATTCCTCTATAGAAAAGTTCTTGACGGTATTACTCTATTTCTAATATCTTAGTCCTTAGAGCGGTTTGAGAAAACCTGATTTTTGTAAAGTTAATTTTAGGTTGAGTTATTATTGAATCAAGATTGAGTTAAGATCTGGTTAAGTTCATAGAATCAGCTATTCAAACTGAGACATAGATTCTATCTCGATCCCTGATATCGTAACAACTTTTTAGCGAATGTTGACTAAATGTTGGAAGTGTGTTGAGCATTCTTGAATATCGTTTTCCATAATTATGAAGACATGAAGAGACGAGTCTATTTGAGACTAATTAAAAAATGATTGGTATTTCTGGCACGCCGAAAATGCTTGTATATAAACATAGAAATGGACGACAGTTGGTCTTTGGTTTTCGTAGATTAATGAAGATTTAGAAGGAGAGAAAATAATGAATGACAAGTTGAGCGAGATGGAGAAAAAAAGACGCAGGGATGATAGGAGCTTTTAATATAAATGCGTCGTATAATAATGTAATAAGGATGGATGATAAAGTTGTTGGGCGATTGAGCAGCAGCAGGTGGACATTCGAAAAGAAATACAAGCTTGTGGATTGCTCCCGCTCACGCACAACGCATAATATGCCATATGATGCACGCGCCCGCCAATACTTCGGTATATTTCTATATCCCGTTGTTTATGACAGTGCAATAACAATATAATCATCATCAGCGAGGTGATTTCGTGACGTGCCAAAGGAGCCGCTATACGTATGAGGAATCAGCCACTTTTTTGTTCCCTTCTTCCTCGTATTCTTATCTGATAACTTTAAGGGGCTGCCGTTGAGCTACCGTTTTTTCGGCGTTTCTTTTTATACATTATACATAATATAGGATATATATGAGCCTGGTAGCAAACATCGCCGTTTATGTCGCTAATACCGCATCAAGAATCCGCGATGAGTGCGATAATCGATTAGCGAACAAGAAAGGTGACCGACGGGAATTTGTAATTTGTGCTCGTCGGCTTATCAAAACTTTAAAATGATATTCACGATCCATTCCGAATATCAATTATTTAGATATGTCAATATATTACCGCTATTTCGGAGAAAAAATCTCTGCTCCTCATGAGAGAAGTGTTTTCAAAATACCAAATATATTTATGATGTCTACGATAAACGATCTGTTGACCGAGGAATCATCCATTCAACTCGATCAATTGTTCCAAAACAAATTATAAAGTTCATCCTACATTATGCAAGGGGTTGCAATGCTCTTAAAATACAATAATTATGCTATAAAGTCGAATTAAATTCGTAGTAAATCCAACCAGTTGATTACCGTTTGAGGGAGGGGTATAATTCTCAATTTGAGAAGTTTTCCTCGAACTTAATGAAGAAAACATGAATTTACATTAAGAGTTTCAAGCTATCGATTGATCAGCAAACGTTTCGATAAACTGCATCATATTATTTATTAATCAACAGAACGAAATCAATTAAGGCGACAAAATTGCGTCAAAGCTTCAATTAATTAGTACAAGGGCATGGGCATGCGTCGAAAGGCACAAAATAGTTTTTATTTTTTCGCAGAATGGAGCAATGATAAAAGTAGCATTTTGTGAAAGTATTGCGAAAATAGATTAGAGCAGCCTGACAACGAAAAAAAGGGTAAAAAATGCATGGAATAAGCCTGAGTGGGTCGACATTATCGATTTAACGATAAATTTTCACAGTTGCCCATTCGCCATATGACCGAGTACGAGGATCGTCGTAACCCTCGTGACTCGTATCGTAACTCGAGGAGAAAACCGACGATCGCATACGTTTTTGCAAACATGTACTGCTGCCGGCACAATTACGATTTTCTAGGAAAGAGCTTATACAGGGCTGCGTAGTACCTTCGAAGTGTTAAAATGTTGAAGAGAGAAAGAATAAGAGATCACGAGAGAGGACAAAAAGAGATAGAATAACGAAATGAGGTTTTACTGCGACACCGAGAAATGCGCGGTTGTCGCGGATCGTTCGCGATACGACAAAAGTTAAGAGTGACGATGAAGTGGCGAACTCTCTGGCGATATCGACAACTCGCGAACCAAAGACAGGAATAAGAGAGCCGCACATGATTCTCGAGACTCTCGGGCACTCCTGGGTAATTTTATTATAGAAATCCTGTGAGTTATCGGCAACTCAAGATCGCGCGGGTTTCCTCATCACTCGCACACGGATATATACAGAAGCGTACGTACAATTACCGCGAGATATCTCGCAGCTTAGCTACATCACGTGTCCATCTTGAAAATGTCTATGCGTCCCACGTATCCTTTATTTAAGGCGCACACAATGAAAGGATTGTGGGCTGGTAAGAGTTGGAAGAGAAATAACTTGAAAGGGCACAGTTTCACGATTATTTTTGGGTCAAATTAGATTAAACGTTGAAACAAATGAGCATTAGATTCGGAGTCTAGAAGTTGTCAATGAATCTATCTTTGGCTGCGATGCATCATCAAGCATCGATGGAAAAGGACTCTTGAAAGTGTTGATAAAAGTAAACGAGTTTTGAGCTACCAGCACCATTCTTCTTCGGTCTACCTTTTATATATTTACGAATACAGGGGCGAATATAAGCGGTGCTCATGCTGGTTGATTGCGACAGAAAGAGTTCTGCTTTGCAGAACGGTTAGCGTAGGCGTCGTCATCGCGAATTTATAAGTAACTCGCGCTCAGCGCGTGGTCCTTTCGATTTCTTTCTCTCTCTCTCTTTCTCACTTGCTTATACTCGTAAAAGTTAGTGAGAGAAATGCTCGGGTTGCCGGTAGCGCGTCCATTCGCGAGCAACGGACGATTTATTATCTCCTTATTTCTCATTGGGAAAAGAGAGAGACAAAAAACCATCTCGAGTTCTTCACCAAGCAATGTTTTCCATTTGAATTTGTTAATATCGAATCACAGCATATATCGTAGATCGAATCACACATTTTTTTGGTAACCAAGAATTATTTTAGTCTTTTTTTTGAAATTTCGAATTCACTCGTTCTCGTCAATAGCTTCCGTCCTCTATTACGTATGCAATCGCCGATCAATATTAACGCTAATTCGTATGTATTTCTCGATGGACTTGTCCACTTTGCTCTGGCACTGCGAGTCCACGAGCGATCTTGCCCCTTACCTCTTTACCCTTCTCCTAAACAAGAAGTCGGTACGTTTGATCTCTCGTGTCGAATCTTCCTCGCGTCTCAATCAAGCCGCTCGCAATACCCCATGGACAGAAGCATATCTGTGACTTGAGATAGATCGTAATATATTTTCTTTCACATATAGAGGCTCGGGAGACAACACTTTGATTCTATCCTTTAGCCTAATCACTTGGAGGGAACCTCGATAAATCTACCGATTAACGTTCCCCCCTCTCGGTTATGGTAGAACGAGTGTGGTCGTGGTTGAATGCGCGGTGGAAAAATAAATCAGGCGGTGGTGACGAGAAGAAATAACGTCCTCGAGCTCCTACGCAAATACTAAGTATGATTTCTTAATGTTTTTCGCTATGCTGATGGAACAATTGCGAACTCGAGATTCTTCAAGATATTAATTTAGATGGGAATTAGATTTTATTCTGAATTAATTAGAGATTAAGTTATTCAAGATATCAGCAGAATGTCGTTGTGAATTTTAGTTTAGGAAGATCCATATCATCTGACATCGTTCAGGAGTGAATTTTTTCGTTCATTAGAAAATCGAAACCATTGATCAACTTCGAAACTTTTTTTCTTGTTTTTCCTACGAAGAGGTATGGAACGATTAAATTAAATGAAGATCTCAATTCAAGGGTTTGTGTGTATATATGAGTGGAAAAAGAGTCCAAGACGAAAGGTTTTGTGGCCACACAAATCTTTTTGGAACAGCTCGCGAACGTCCAAAAGAGTTGGGACAAAAAGGTCCTGAAAAAGCTTGTGGCTGTGAAAAAACGTCTTCGACAGCGCGAGAGCTACTGTGCGCGAGTTTTTGCTTCTACATCAAGCCCGAGCTACCACGACCGCGAACAGTATTTATGTAACATTATATACATATATAGTGTATAACTCCTTAATAAGTGTATGTAGAAGGCGATGCTCGAGGATCGCGACCGGCTGGCAGTTCGGCAGCAAACTCTTGGGAGAACGATAAATTCTCATCGCGAATTCGAAATTCGCAACACGAACGAGAAATAACATAATGGCGAACTCGGTTGCTGCCTGATGCTGCCGTTGGACCGGCACAGGGCTACTGTTCAACGCTCTGTCGAGGGGTGTCCCTTACTGCACCCTGCCCGTCCGAAGATCGCGTAGGAAGAACGAGAATCGAGATTTAATGAGAATCGGGACACGGTCATCGGGTTTTTGAGAGAATATATACGAAACGGTGCAACGTTTGAATCAGATTCCTACCTCTGAATAATCGATCAATACTATTTAAACCGTCTTTACCAATCCTTCCTTGAGTCCAAATTTATGATTCGATCGTATTTGAGGTGGTATTATCTATTGTGTATCGCGTTGTTGGAATTATTCACGAGCTCAATCTACCGATCGTCACTAAAATAGCATTGAAAAAAGTTAAACGGCCGATTAGTAAACCAAAAGAATGGCGCTGATCTCATCTCGGTAGTACTTCCATTTTTGTGAATGTGAGAGCATTTTGAAGATTTTTAATTCAGTTGTGAAAAACCGAAAGATCTTCTGAAAAAGAATCAGTAGGATGATTTCCAAAATTTCGAATAAATGTTTGATAGAATTAACTTTGGTTCAGTATAAATCAAAAATATTTAGAACCAAACAATTTTTTCGACCTACATCGGTATCGCCTGATACCAAAGGCACGAGAACGGAAACATGGATAGTTCGGCTTGTAACAGAATGAATGAGTTTAATAGAACCATCCAAGTGTACGACGACGCTGATCCATAGACAATTAATTAGCGAGGTAATTAGGGCGTGCCAAGGCTCGAACACGCACAGAAACACATTTATAAATACAGCGGGGGAGTGAGGTAGGGAAGTGGACAAGGAGAGAACTCTGGCCGGTGGCGTTGGGCCCGGTTCTCTCTTCCTCCGCGGGTATCTCCCCACAAACGCCTTGTCAGATAGAAAGGCCCACAAGACCCGACGAGTTCTATGTTTTATGCATATTCTGCCTTAAATTAAGACATCTCGATGTCGCGCGTGGGTCTGCGGCTCGAGAAGCAATCGACGCTCTTTCCTCTCCCCTCGCCAGATAGTGGTTTCCCTCTCTCGCTCGCCATCTCTTTTAACTCGTATAATATACTACTTTTGTGGTCAAATAGTTTAACCAGGCCGAGCATCTAAAATCCGGAAACTTCCCGTTTAACCGTTAAAATTCCTTTGACATGATTGTCGTCCATTACTGTCAATTGGGCTAGCGTACATTATATTTATGGCACTCCAGGTAAAGACCAATTAAAGACTTAAATATTTAATCACGGAATAATTCCATCAGAGTCGAACAACGCAAGACAAATTTACGTAAAGATTCGACTTCAACAATTGCACCGGAGCGGTACAATATGCCACGCACTATAGTGCAAGCCATGGGATAACATGTAAACAAAATGTTTCACCCGCGGAGAAGACGTTTTAATTCATTCGCTCTGTAATCGAGAGTCGCGAAGGAGGATCGTGATTTACGAATACAAGAGTTGGCGGACGTTGGGGGCTCTATCGCGGGTTCCGAGTACTGGCAAACGAGCAACTCCAACTTGATCCAAGTAGGTAAAATGCAAATGTGCGTAGAATAACGAGACGCTGGCTTCACCTTCCCTTTTGTACCTTTATTTCGCACTCCCTCCCCCTCTCGTTTTTGATTCGCAGATAAAGGAATTTTCATTCTAGCATACACACCAAAGTACGTAACGTCTGAATCCATAGCTTGGAAAGTCCATTCGCGATGTGCGAAAAAACTGGCACGATATATGGTCGTGGAACGTGAGCGCTCATACACGACGCCACAGCCAGCAATGGTTTTTCACTTTTTTGTCATTCCCCTATTTCACCCTCGTTCCACCGTAAGCAAAGAAAGTTTGCCATAACATGGGTTTCGGAGAAATTTCAGGCGCTGCCACACGCAAAACGTTTTAGGCGGGCATCGACTGTGTACTACCTTTTATATCTATTGTTAGAAAAGGGGGTAAAAAAGGTACACGATTTAATGGTCAAAGCAGTACGGCCTATTAATACTCTCTCTTTTGTTTGGTGCTTGTCGATATGGATATTTGAATTTGTATCTATAGCTTTGTGCAAAAAGTGGCAAATTAATTATGTTGCTTGGTACGAGAAGAGACTGAGCTATAAGCGAAATTCATAAGTAAAACTCATACTTGTATATTTGAGAGTAGTAACGTGTTCGAATAGCTTGATGTTGTTTTATGTTGTTTCTGCTTGCGAGCAGCTCTTTCGATCGCGAGGAAAAGGCATGGCTCGTGAGGCTCGAGTGAACACGAGAGGAGAGAACGTGGTAAGAAGTCGCGCGAGGGCCCCCGCGTGATTTAGGAAGGCGAGTCGTTAATCAACCAGCGGAGCTAGAAGTCAACAGGTGCCGAGAGCAGAACGCCGCCTAGCACAACCAAACGGATGACAGGCTTGAGGCGCTCGAGCACACTTACACATATACACGCCTCCAAACATCTATATATTTAAATACTATTTACCATGAACTTTTTTTCGTTCTCCTCTCAGGAGACACGCATGTTCCGCGCACTTACGGCGACATTTCTTAAAAATTGTGTATAATACTTATCATGCTTTGTAACTATAGTGCGAATTAGATTATTAGGCGGAATGAATATGAGAAAGATGAGGCTTCCGAGCCGGGTATAGTCAATTGAAAACCGGATATCCATCAGATCAGACTTTGATTCATCGGTTCAATGAAATCATCACGAAGTTAATCAACGCAAGATGCTAATGAATAATAGAGGCCAATGAATAATGATCCGAATGATGATGAATTATTGCATGGTGGAAAAAATATTTATTAATCGATATTTTTATATTCACATCACGAGAATTGTATCGCATGCTTGAATCTACCGCGACAATGAGGCTTCGCTGTTAATGTTCATGTGTATGCTGCATTGTTGACTTTCTGGCTCTTTTCTTTGATGTATAAATGTCGAATTTCGAATACCTCTGCACATACAGCCTGCACCGTACGTGTCCATACGTGTGGCTCGAAGCAATCAGAATTGCGGACTACAGAGAGTCCTATACTTTTCCAAGTTCTGAGGACGATGGAAGACCAAGAGCATTGACACAAAAAAGAGAAAGAAGAATGAGTGGAATGAGGAGGAAAAAAAGAGGACCCGGTGCTACATTCTGATTCTTTGGCTAAGAGTGCAGAGACTTAGAGGAGCAATTATCCTAATGGATGCAAAGTCGCGCCCTGCTCCCTGCACCCGGAATGGTAATGAGTCGATATCACCGCATACCGGACTCTTGTATCCTTCTATCTTTCTCTCATCCCCAGAGTGTCTGGAGACTTGGTTACACACAGAAATCCGTGTGAGTCCGTGCGCGAGGGATCAAGAAAGAAGTAATAAAAAATAGAATTCAAAAACGAGAAAAGAGAATAAGACAGAGGCAGACCAAGGAAGTGCATAAACTCAAAGAAGAGAGAGAGAGAAACTAAGAGAAATAAGGAGAGAAAAACCGCGATCGGTGCGACGAGGTCGTCGAACATATCCTACGGTGTCTTCGCCTCTCGCGCGCGGCACATCCCAATCTACTACCGATCTCCATTCCGCGCTCTCGCACCTCGAAAATTCACACTCTTATATCACGTATACACGAGTTCCATTCCGCTCCCTCATTGATGCGACTCTTGCGCTCTTCACCGGCCTTATTTTCCACCGTGCCTTATATTCTGACACTGTAGGCATCGGGGCCAGAAAAGTAATTCAGGGGCGGGAGAGGAAAACTTGTCATATGTAAATATTCTCGAACAATAATTTTCGGTAATCAATTTGCACACGAGTGTTAAGAGAAAATAGAACAAGTGGACCAGTTTTGTATTGCCCGGCTAGATCCACAACTCTGTGCTCTTCATCGTGACCATAAATTGGTGCAGCTATTATTTTTTCAAACATTACCAGTCTTAATTGAAATATGTTCTTATAAGAACTCTGAGTTTGATTTTTTTCAAAACGGATAGTCGAATATGTTCGTCCTACTTTCCTCAAGTTGGCTAAGCTTTACTAAATAGAATACTGATTAATTTGGGATGTGTTTATCAAAATCATCACCCATTTTCTGATTAACATCATTGCACAGGCATGCAGCCTACAATAAGGATTGTCTAGGCTCTAGCGTTTCTCAGGGATGGAATGAATCGAGGGAGAGAAAGAGAAGAAAAACGAACGAAAGATTCCAGCGAATCGTGCGCGAGCAATCGGGATATTGCGAGCGAGGATGTTCTTCGTTGGCGCGAACTACGGGTTAGCACAAGTAGCAGGTTGTATTCTTGGCTCAACAGGAACAAGGACGCGAAGGAAAAGAAGAAACGGTTCCGAGAGCGACACTACGAGAGCACGGGTCGTGCCACTGCGATGTCTCTTAAACACCGAGGTGTGTTGAAGAGATAGAGAGGGAGAAAGTGAGAAAGAAACTTCCAGGAACTGAAGCCGAAGCTTCTCACGTCGTGGATATAAGAACCAACTCACAGTGCCTTTGCTCTACACTCGCGGGATGTCACAAGCCTAACACGACTTGCCGATTGAGCCGAGGCACCGAAGGTCATGTGAATATCCTAAACATTGTCATACCAGACCAATTAAAGGAAGCATGACAGCCCAAAGTCTGTCGTCTGTCCAAATGGATCATATTGTGGCACGTCAGTTTGATTTGACATTTTCAATACCACGGGGTAGGTAGATTCTTTAGCGAATTGCATTTTTTTCAAACCGCTTCCAATCAGTCTGCAATAAATGCTCCAATTAATAATTCGTGGATTCGTGGAATTTGCAATACTATTCATCGTTTCTTACTCAACCCAAATTGTGGTCGGCAATTAATTATCTACTCGTAAATGATACGGCCACAGCGCACTGATAAAAAGACTAAAAAACACCCCAAGTAACCAGGAGTGTCGTGAGGGTTCTGTAAATAATTGATACACTGTTAAACTGTCGTCATTCGAAAGGCACAACTCCGATTCGGAATGACAGCTATGGGACACTCTTGTAATCGAATACCTCACATAGTCAGTGCCGCGGGATCGGTGTGCCTTTCAACATTGACATATTGTTGCCTTCGTGAATATGAGAATACACATTTACATAGAGGGGTTAGGTGAGCTACTCTCTTCAGTGGGTTCCGTATGAACAAGTCGTAGCAATCGATCGGTAGTATTCAGTTCGGCATCACGAAGTATTGGAAAAATGTCGAGTAAAATTCAGTCATAACTGTTTTGTAGCCTGTTTCAAGGTCGACTTTTGAGTTGAGTTCACTTTTCTTCCCAATAAAATTTGGGCAACTGTGGCCGAATGAAAAATAAATCGTTTCGACCAGGTACGAAATTTCGATCGACTCGATTGAAATGACGAAATTTAATAAGAATCAGTTTGAAAAAAGTACATACCACAGATGCTGAATTTTAACAAGTTTAGGACTTTTATGGACACAGAGCATTCGCACCGTGACAGAGATTGGAGAGTACTGATCTCTCGATACAGCGACCACTGCTTTATATGCACGAAGACCTTAATGCAATGTACACGAGATGGTATAGCATGACACCATCCGGCATAGTGCATTGATTGAAACGTAAACCAAAGGTAAAGGAAAGGGGTGCAACCTTATCTCGTAGGGGTCCTCGAGAATACTATCCCCTTAACCACATTCTGCGTGATTTTTTCGCATGGCTAAGACCCGTTTGGGTATAGAATGTGGAATACTTATCGATTACCAAATCGTGACAGTATCTTTACCCGATATAAAACTAGGCTAATGTTTGTCCGATCAATTAGCGAGTGGTAGAAAATTATTCGCACATTTTCCCTAACCTCAGTCTAAATTCAGTTGAGTATATTTACCATTCGAGATTTCAAATTCTTTTCCTGAATTCCCAAAAATACTACACGAAACCTTCCTTGTGACAGCGGGGAAACGTGGTTTTCTGCAATAAACAGATAAAAAGGTGGAAACAAAATGCTCTAGAAAGAAACGTCGTTGACGATAAGTGACAGAAGACTGAACATCTGTTGCGCCGTGAGAGCTTCGCAGCACCGGGTTCCTTCGTTATATCACGTGGTTTGACTTGTCGAACGAGGAGACATGCAGCTGCTAGTGAGCGAGAATGAACGGGAGCGGAAAGAGAGGTGCACGATATAGTGAACGAGAGATCGGGACCCAATTTGCTTGCAGTTCAACGTAACACACGTTTCGCGCGTAGATCGGAAGTTGATGAGATCGCCGTCTCGTTCTCGTGGATTCGATGCCTATTATGCGATGCCACAGGTCGACGATGTGTATGTCAGTTGCAGCTTTGTTATTATTTCAAAATTACGTGTATGCACTTTTAATGTGTTATTTCGTTTCCATTTCATTGTAACTGCCTAGTTCGGTTTCTTATCGATGATTCTAATGCGATATACATGTAGAATTTCAACCCTTTCTAAAACAATGAAATTTTAACCGTGTAGACATCATCACTTTTCTGCTACTTTAGATAATTTATCATCGAGGTTCGTTGAGGTTGACGTGCTATTATCTGGAGAATTTTTTTAACAAGGCAGACCGACCAAACGAGTCTTTCCCAGTATTCTGTTTACCCAAGGTGCATGAGGATAAGAGGTTACGGATACGGCTTCGATGGGAAACATGTTTATCCACCATAATCACAAAAATAGCCCTCAATTGCATGACGAGCTTCACGTCTTTCATTTTTTTTCGTCCCAGTTGTGATAGGCGAACTTGGTTACTATAATACCTCGTCGCTAATGCTATTGGGTAGGAAGCTCAGCATTGACGCAGTAATAACGTGTCAGCCACGATAACATATAGCAACACCGGAGAAAGGTATGCACAGAATGACGAAGCTCATGTAATCCAAAGCCGATGTGCATTAGCCACGAGTTCACGTATAGAGTCTACATATGCAAACAGTGCCACAGAGTCCGCAAGAAAACCCGCATATACGGATATAGCGAGTTCAAATGAGATAGGCCTCTGTCATCTATTGGATTATTCGAAAGGTATATACAAAGCCTGGAACAGCCGTTGCTTCAGTGTTGCGGAGAACTGGTAAGAGTTAGAAAAATCGGTCGCGGTTAGCGGGTATCGCTTGGCGGCACAGAGTTTGTTGGATTCGGGATCAGAGAGTTAATCTCATTTGGCATCCCCGACCACCCCCTGATCAGCCTATCCTCGCATACTAGGGGTGAGCAAACCACGCCCTGTAAAACCACGCGAACGATGCGACCGCGATAATGGGATACGGATGATGTTAATCTGAGAATACGTACAGTTGTGACCTTGAAAAAAACTAACCGAAATTTCAGAAAGATTATACAAACGCAGCGCTCGACCCGACTGCTTGGCAAAGTTTGATGCGGAGTCCCAACTGCGGTGGAGAACACGCCTGCAAACTTCATCCCCTATAGGGTTTTGTCGCTGTTTTTTCGGGCGCAATAGAACGTCGAATCAAGGCAAAAGAAAAAAAATCGTTACCATCATTAAAACCTTTAAAACCTCTAGCTTTTTTCAGACATCTTATGGAGTTTTTGGAGAGTTTTCTTTCACTGAAATTACAGGCTTTTTTTGCCAGTAAGATCGGCAAAAGACGATTTTTTTCTGGGATTTCAAGAACGCATCTATCAGTAGAACATTGGACACCCCTGGGTAGAGTAACCAAGCGTGTGATGTGATTAAGTCACCTCTAGGGTGGATTTTTGCCCTCGGGTTGTCGTTGTCGTAAAGATACTCCACGATATTGCTATGTATACACTGATACACTTAGGTAGTCTTAATCCAACGAACTAAATCCTGTTTTATATCCCTTTCGTGTGCTGTAAATTGAGTCATGAGTTTGGGATGCATCAAGTTGCAATTCACATGTTGGGAGTTTACGGAAATTTGTTGGAAGTCGTGTCTAGACTAAGCTGACAAGCTCAATACGTATGAGGGACCAGCAAAATAAGTGTCTGAAAAAGCCGAAATCACAAAAAAACAAGAAGGCTAGAAGAAGAATGAAAAATTTAATTAGTCTTTAAATCTCGTCCGCTGTCCAAAAGTGTTTACTGGCTCTACCCTGCAACTCTGATGCGAACGGTCAAGTGGTGAAACGGTTCAAGCTATGTTCACGAAGTGAATTGGATGGTTCGTTCCTACGGCTCATTCTTTAACTTTTCGATATTTTTTTCTTACTCCTTCCATTTCTCATTCATCCACGTGCTTGAAAAGGCTCTCTCGGACGATAATTGTATGTTTACTTTATCGAAAAATAAAGATCGATACGAGGCCACACCCGAGCTCTTTCGTAATCTAAATTACTTGGAACATGAACGCAGTAGTCGCGCCGGTGAAGATGCAGGAACTTACTTCTGTATATATACGTATGAGCAGGTAGAATAAATATACTGCAGTACGGATATATATCAAGAACAGCACACTCGCGGTTAATTCGCTTCTCGGCCGATCAGATGCGCACGTACTCAAACCTACAGAGTCTTGATCGGGAAAGAACCTCTGCTCCTTTTGATGTGTTTGCGGCCTCTTCGCTCGTTTCGCCAAAAGCGGGATGGAGGTTACTGTCCAGAGCAGGTGCTACACACTCGGCTCTCGTTTTCGCCCTGGCTAATTCTCCGATTATCGACCACGGTCTCCTCTCTCTTTCAGACTTTCTGCCTTTCCCCACCATTTAACGATATCCCATATAGCGTATCTCTGCAACGCGATACCCGTTGTAATACTTGGTTTTAATGGACCTTGTTGAAAATTTACCAACGGAGATAAGCCCTGAAACTACTGTGTTGGGCACAACCATTTGTTAAGTCCAATAATTTGTGTGTCTTTGTCTGCATTTTCGCGCCAGAATCTGATGTTATATTTTATCATCAATCGTCGACATTTACAGGTAATCTTTTGATTAAATTTTTGACCACTGAATGCAGATTTCAACAATACTACACGAAAAGGTTGAAATCTATTTTTAAATGTCAAGCCCACTCAATTAACCAAACCCTTCCCTTTCAGAATGGGTAACCTGCCAAGATGACTTGTTTAGTTAATCTTCGATGATGGTTGTTGACAGACTGGGGCCCTTTCGAATATATTACTCTTGAACCTCTACAGGTATTTTCTCTCTATTCAACATTGTCCTTTGAACTCCCTTCTGAAGATTTTCTCGTTTTCTAATTTATAATTAACGGTCCGCTATACGTTCAGAAAGAATATCTAGGGTTTTGAACCGACAAATTATTTAATCGAGTAGTTCTATACTTTTGATTATACGCAATGTGAAAGATTACATTAAGATCAGGATCACTACGTAAAAAGCGAATGGGTTTTTTAAGAATATTGACTTGCCTATCGCAATTTTTTATGAAGAATGCGTGACCGTGGCAGATTTAAAAGAAAGGCACGGTGAATAAAATTCTTCAAGCTGGTTGATACATTCATTGAAAGTCGAGGCCAGTTACACCCTCGCGTGGTCCATCCTCGCCCATCGTCGTGTGCACCAACGCCAAAGCATCTTAGCGTATGTGTAACTATATGAGTCTTTATGTACATACACATATACGCCACACAAAGTACAGCTTGAGCGCACGCACGATGACGTGATTACGTGACCGTTAAAAACCTGACCTAACCGACTGGTGTGCTTGGAGGCTCTCCGCGATGTGTCTGATGGTGCTATGTAGAGCTGATGCCACGCGGAAGGCACCGGGGCACGGGGCCCTGACGGCACGCCATCATCATCATACTATACGTGCGATGTTGGTATATATATATATATAGTTGCGAGTTTGACGTGGTATAACGTGCAGAGCTAGCGATCAACGAAACATACTTATCAATGAATGAAACGAGACGAGACTGTGCTTTTATTTTTCTAACCCTTACGTCTCCACTAACAAACTCATTCGTATTTTTGTGACACTGAAACAATTCATGAAGTACTCAATGTTGCCCAGAAAAAGTTCTATAGATGGTCTGGTTTACTTGATGGGTTAAGAAAAAATTGAATTCTGAGGCAGATTTAAGTATCCAAAATCTTTGAAACTAAAAATCTACATTCGAATGAGCCAATAAAACTTTGATCCTCATAAGTTAGTTTCCACAAAATCATTGCAAAAGTAACTGTGGATTGGAGCACGATATTAAGTTTAACTCTGCCAATGAACTATTCTTCGTTTCCTCGAAAAGTCATAAGGCTTAACAAGCTCGAGCTCTACAAGCGATGTGACGTAGTTTTCTTATTAAAAAAATTAACTTTTATGGCAAATGTACACAGAAATGAGCTGAGAAAGACTGTGGGAAAGTTTGGTGATTCGAGTGTGCGAAAAAACAACGAAAAGCCAAGAACTTATCGCGTTGCTAAAGTCAATGAAAAGACGGCTCGAACTATCTATGCAGAGTCTTCGAAACATCAAGAGAAATATATTAAATACATTGGAATTGCGGAAGTCAACGGTTTCATCGGTGATAAGTGTTCATCATCTCAGGATAGTACAATAATTCAAGAAATGAAGAATGTTCGTTCCGTTGGCAGTAAAAAAATCGGACAATCGTGCCGCACTTTGTGAGCCGTCAGAAGAGCTGGAAACTACGAATCCTCGTTGAGCTAGAACGAGCAATACAAGAAACAAAAAACAAGCCGACGTCTGTGCCCTCAGGGATTCAGGGAACGTTGACTCTAACGATATAATTTCGTGACTAAAGGAATCCATACTTAGCAAGACGAGAGACATTTTAACAGTGAAAGTTATATCCAGTTCATCACTAGTCTCGTATATATTTGTGATTAGTTTATCTTTCGGGTCATATTATTATTTTTTCAATAAAATTATTGCGTTAACTACGTATTACTTTGGACTGACTTTGCCACGATGTATCTTGCACTGATTTGGACATTATTTTGAATTTTCTCTATTTGTTAAATAAAAAATCATTTGCTTTGAATTTAATTGCTGAATATTGGAGCACGTGTAATGAATTTAACAAACCAAATATTCGTAAATAATTATATGAAGATTTTCGGTATGATTTATATAGTCGAACCTTTTTCGTAGCAATTGCGAAGTGTTTACTAATCATCGTAACCAATATCATTCTCGTTACTTAAGAAGAACAGATTTTTCTACTTCGGTAATTCCTTCGGAGAATACGGAAAAAGTAAAGCAAGGAAAACAAAAATAAAAGCGTACTGGCTCGTCAATAGGAAACGAGAAAGTTTCCGCGAAAGATTGATTCCCCCGGGCTTCTTCCGGTGCGATTGCTCGTCGGTTGCACTATGCCGTGAGGTAAACTACCGTGCGGAAGAGCGTCCGACTGATGAAGAAGTAACAATTATTTACCTCGCGGCGCGGCCATAGCGATGGGTTATAAAAAGGATGAAATATTTTCCCAGCGGGCGAATTACAAGAAATTCGTGATCCCTGGGACGGGAATGATTCTTTGTTGGTTTGAAAAGAGAAGGAGGTCTTGTGCCGTTTACAAGAGGTATTGAAGAAAGAGCGAAAAAAAGTTTAAGTCATAAGAGAAAAAAGATGGTGTGCAAAGGGCGAGGAGGAAGAGGAGTGGGGGGTAACTTCACCGAGAGAACGTTTAATTTTATTACCAAGGATTCGAAGCAGTCACGACCCCGTGGTATAAGTCTTGGAGCCTCTCCTCGTCATTATACTCGTTTTATCTGCACACTGCCTTTTGCTCTACTAACAAGACGGCGACGACGATGACTTCGCAGAAGAAAAAAGGTGTGCAAATTGAAAATCTAAGCGTTTTGCTTCGGACAAGTCAATAAAAGTGATTTTTTTCCTCAATGCCTTAATTGAGTCGTAAAGTTCGGTAAAATTCAGCAATATTTTTTACGAAAGGAAATGTTTGTTTAGGCACTCGCATTAATGAAAGACTCCAACTGTTTCTTGAAACTCTTAAGTTGCTTTATTGTCCTTCAAAGAACGACCAAAACCTTTCTATACTTTCACGATGTTGTACGCGGCCAAACGACATACATTTTTCTTTTCCGTCGAAAGAAATTTTGTTGTTCCCGTTGTTGAAAAACTCACTCTAAAAAAAAACCTGAAAAA
>JABSMR010096751.1:0-20886 GCA_018902295.1 Dusona sp. PSUC_FEM 10030013 | reverse complement strand
GGAGTGCCAATGGAATATTTGATCATAACAATATTACAAACTATTAAAGAAACACACTAGTTTTAAATTAAACTGCATATTTATTCTGACCGAGAATACTACAATTGAATCAACAAAATTCTTCGAATAACATCAATTGCTGTTGAATCAAGAATTTTTTTTTCTCAGTGTACGATCTTTTAATAAGTCTTCAAATAAAGCTTGAACCTTGTACTTTCGAGTGTAATTACTATAAATTCCGTCATACGTGCCTCTGCAGCACTGTCAATGTTTCTTTGCAGTGGTACGCGAGCTTACATATACACACGCTCACTACTGAACACGATTTTGTACATACAGTTGAGAAACAATCGCATAAAAAGTATACAAATGTTGACCAGTGTTATGGAAAAACGTTTTCAAACTCTGTGTGTATTTAGATTTTGCATTTCGTATCCATTATTAGGATGTTTTAGAGATTTTTCTATATTTTAGCGTTCTTTGATACCAGGTGACAGAACAGCGCAAATAAAAGCCATTTTTATGCGCATTTTAGCCTGGGAAAGGTTGGCCGCTGCTAATATTTTTGAAATAGAAAATCTTATTGTTGAAGTAATTTTTATACAATTCATAATTTTTCTTATCGCATCGAAGTCTAGTGGATCTTGATGATCGAATCGCTTTTTTTCTCTAGAATTTGATAGAGATTTTGAAATGTTCGCTTTTTTTTTTTTTTACTTAGAAGCAAAATCATGCAAAATCGATGATGATTGATGACGGAGGGTGCCAAGATTTTTTCGTACGATCTCTGACGTGTGTAAAGTTGAAAAAGTTGAACTACGTGACTCCCTCTCGCGCTGGGTCGCGCGAGCCCGTTGGAGAGTCAGGAGAAGTCACGTGAACGGCATAAACGTGACGCGCCGTGAAATACCCTCCTAATGGGCAAGCCCGATGCGTCTTCGCGCCCTCATGGTAAAGGGAACCGTCGTCGTTGATCATGTTTCCTGTAGCTTGATCGTAGTCCGCAAGAATGCATGAAAGAACGCGAGAATGATTTGACATCTACCACGGTGACTGACCAATCCTCCTCCTTAAAGTCTCCAATAGGCGTCATTTTCAAAGAAAATTTGCAATAGTTGCTATCGGATGGAGCCGTACTTAGTCTCTACGAATGTCAAGTTATTTTAACTCGGGTTCAGAACCTAAGGCCACCCTTGATCCCATGGAAAGAGAATTAAGTGTAATGATTTATTATCGGCAAACAAATAACTTTATGAAAAATTCGTTTTTAATTGAGTTTTCAATATTTTGGAAAAAATCTTATGTACTTCCCAGCAAAATATATCAATTTTATTAATTTTGTGTTCATTCGTATACTCTTTCAGGGATTTTAGATTTCCTCTCGTCACTTTCACCCGACCGAGCTAATTTCCATTTATCTGCGAGACTCCCCAAGGGACGCCACTCCTTACCGTAGACCATTGTATTGTTACCATTAACACCATCAGAGATCCGAAAAAAATAGCCTCGCACTCAGTGATTAACGATCAACGGCTCGGCTGAAAGCTGCTTGACGTGAAAGATAGTCGAAGAAAATATATTAACGAGCATATTGTATGATTTCACTGAATTTGGTAAAGAAGTTTTAGGCTTTTTTATTGTTGAACAACGACAATCGATTTCTTCGAAGGTCAGGAATCGCTCATATCCTTAATAATGCTGGTCCTAAATCCACGTAACTTCGTAAGCTCTGGAAAGTCTGAACGAAACCTTAAATCGTTAACCTGATAATGTTTAGCGAGTCTAATACCATTTTTTTCATTCATTTGGGAACAATACGACTCAAGAGTCCATAGGGAAGCCACAGAGCAAATTTGAATCGCACCGCGTGAGTGTTGGATTGTCAAGTGCGTGTCTATGCTTCATGGCTCGGAGGACTTTTCTCCATTGGTTATAATGGGCGAGAGCTTAGGCACATATAACTTCCCTCTTGGAGAGAGGAGTAAAAAAGCGTTCGCAGTGACCGGTACACCTCGGGTCAAGTCTGTCTTTCGCTCTGTCGTTTTATCGGCAAAACGTACACCAGGTACAAACCTGTCTCGGACATCATAGAAGAAAGCGAAAAAAGTAAAGAAAAAAAACGATTCTGGCGACGCAGCGGCGACTGAACGTTTCCAGTCTACTCCATTAGCTTGCTAATGCAATTATTATACTCCTCCGTGAAGCAGATCCCTCGCACCAAGCCTCTCTTTCGAAGAAAAAGAAGGTACCAGATTTCCCACGTCATTCGCATTACCCGCCTATCGCCTCGAATAAAAATACCTTCTCAATTAGCTGAAACGACAAAAAACATAAGCGGCAGAAGGTGGTCTTCAATCTTCTTCGTCTAATTCCACGATTGGCTCGTGTTTTTCTCTCTTTCTGTCTTTCTCTGCTTATTCTATGGTTCTTCTTGGCATTGGACAATCTTTTGATTGAATTTCTGTTTATATTCCAAAAATAAAAAATAATTTGTCACTCTTAGGTAGAGCTTTTATCGTCAGCTTCATTAATGAGAGAATGTTAGTCATTCTCATACGTCCGAGGTTGAGGGTTATAAAAAAAAAATGTGGTAAGTATGTCAAGTAGCCTCCCTTGGTTGGATTGTAAAGAGTGAAATGATCGGACTTCAAAGCGATTTGTATGCACACTTCCTTTGCGTTCAATATCCCTGTGACCTCCGAGGAAAGGTCAGGTCTCATGTTGACTGACCTGATCTCCTCGATGACCGGTTAAACGTACGGCGTGGCTGAAGGAACATTGAACGACGATCATGTGCGTACGTGGCTTTGGAATATGTATATGAACACTGGAGGAGAAATAAAAATATGATCCAGAGGGAAAGAGACGGGGGAAGTGGTCTTAGAGCAAGAAGAAGAAGAAGAACCCTCAGAGCGATCTGGCGCGCGTTGGCCCTAATGGTCGTGCAAGCATGCACGATCCTCCTGGACGCCCCGGCAATTACATTATTAATAGAGATATTACTCGCTGCCCGCACTCTCTTGGATCGTGCATTACGACATCGTAAGATCGTAAGAGGAGAACCCTCTCTCTTTCTCTCCCTCGCTCTCCGCTGATGTTTGCCTCTTCGAGTGGGACGATCTTTATTCTCGCGCACTCTAAACGATCGAGAGCCTTTCGAATTTTACTCTTTGCCGCCTTGACGACTCTTCGTCTCTCCCGCACTCTCTCATATTCCGTTGTTTCACTCCGGCCCCCGAGTGAACGCATTAACTGACCCGAGAGAATCCTCGGATCGCACGGATTGATCGCGCTAATCTGTTCCTAACTGCGTGAGGACCACACACGTCATCGTGAAAGAAGGATACGAGCAATTTACTTATTTTGCAACTTTCCATGCACTCGATTCGACTGGAAAGTCAAAGAATGTAGAAAAAATCATTTCATCTTTTTTTTTCGGGCTGTATTAGCATAAAATCAATAATTAATGGCCAAGACTTGATTGTTCTTTCGCAAATGATAAATTAAAAAAATATTGGGTTAGACTTGATTTGTGATTTAGAAGTGTTTTTTGAGGAATCTTTTTAAATTTTAATTAAAAAAAAAAAAGATCGAGCTAGAGTTAAAATATTGACAAAAAAGAGTTTTTTGACATTTTTTCCTCAAAATTTGAGGTTTGAAAAAATGGTATAGCTTCGCAACGATCATCAGTCCTGAACTCGTTCTCCCCCGTCGTGATTATTCGTTGTGGACACGATGGCAAAATTCGATACCAAGTTTTGTGTCCTAAAGTCCTTGCACTATTTTACTTCGAAACAACGGGAGGCATTCTGTGCAAGGATGACCTTAATGTAAGATGAGATATGGAATGAACGTCAACTTGGACAAGTTATTCGGTGCCCCCTGTCGTGGGATAACGACGTACGAGCCAGTTTTTTACTCCTGCGCGTGTTTGCCTTGGATTAAAGTGTCAAGATCGGCTATGAGCAGGCTCCAGGGGTGAACTTTTATTCGTCCTTGACTTGAGAAATATCATCAAAAATGGAGTGTTCTGATTTTGCAGCCTTTAGACTTTTGATGGCTTTGCCGGAGAATCTTAGGGGAGATTTAAGATGATTTCTGAATCCGTCTTTTTGCCACATCTTTTGTTTCATGTAAGCCACGATATTCAGAGTTTCTTGTAACCTATATCACTACGTAAATGCACACAAATCGATAAAAAATACACATCCTGCTTTTGCGGATTCTCATTCTCGTTTTCATCGCAATGGTACATCCTTACACAACATGGATTTATAAACACACACACACGTGGACACATATATTACGCGTATATGTAGTAGTTTTGTCTCATTCTTATTGTTGCTCTTCTGGTGCTTTCCGCGAGTTTAGCCCACACGTGTAACTCACGTCTCGAGAAGTTAGAGAGTCGATTCGATCTGTTGGACTCTCTCTTTCTTTCTCGCTCTTTCATTCGCGGTAGAATCTTGGCGAGGCTCTATCCACGGCTTCAGCTGTGTATATATCTCCCGCTGGGAATCCTTCCTTCGTCTTATATCCTCGCAGGGGAAACCAGAATGGTGGAAGAGTTCTTATACGTTGAAAGGTTGGATTCCCCGATTTTTCGTGTTCGAAGATTCTCTCCTCGGGAAGCATGCAACTCCGGGGCTGCTATATCAGCTCTCAAAGTCCACCTTCGCACGGGCTTTTGTATACCATGTGCATGGATATAACGCATGGAATGGGAAGAAGCTGAAGAGGAAGAAGACGAAGGTGGAGAAGTGGAAGAAGAGAGAACGGAGACGAAGATAAGGCGAGGAAGACGAAGAAGACGTAGAGAAGTAAAAGATGAAGAAGATGAAGAAGAAGGAGAAGAGAAGAGAGGTGGAGGCTGGAGTCTATATCAAATACGAGCTACGCCCATCGCCTCAGCTACTTTCCCCCTTCGCCGAGCACACCACCCCCGACGTCATAGCTCCGAAGCCAACGCCAAAGTGACCTTAGACCCCCGCGTAACCCGTAGATGCATTCACGCGGGTGAATAACGCACGGACTCGCATTTCTCGTTTCTTGGTCTTCCTTATCTTCTCTTGTGGGAAGAAGATAATCCTGGAGTTGTTGGAAAGAAGGGCGGAGAAGGAAGGACGTGCGAGAATCATCGACCCTACAAATGCTGATTCAATAAATACGATTGATCGCGCCTACACTCGGAGAGATTGAATCACGAAAATTTCTCTTGGCGTTTTTCCTCCAGTTGAGCATTAATTTAAATCTTCTAATTACGAATTACAACGGTAACGAATTAATAATATTGTTGATTAGCTTCAACAACATATAGTAAAAAAATTGAGGTTCTCATTACTAAGTTTCGATTTTACCATTGTATGACTTTGGAAATGACACCCAATTTAAAAATCCAAATCTTATATTTTTTCTCTTGAAATCGAGAATCTTTTGTTTCAAATTTTGATAGAGCAATGCAGATTTTTAGAGATAAGAGCTCTTAATATTCAGTGCAGAGGACACGATCTATAAGATCGAAAATGTCTAAGTATTGGAAGATTTGAAAAATGGCGAACAAGCGGGAAAGGATCGTAGAGTGGAATAATGGCCGTTAATCTCTCGCAAACGGGCGAGGTCGACGTAGGACATCGATGAAGCGTACCCCGGCAAATACGCGAGGTCTGTTCTTGCCAATGGCTTTCACACCGTAGATGAGGTTATTCTGAAAAAAGCACATGTACGCACGCCGTAGCGAAAATTAGCTTATTAAAATAACAATTATGGAGTACCGCTCGACCATTGTCCCGGGGGGGCAGAGGTCAAACTCCAGTCGCTGTAACTTAACGGTGCGATGTACACGACCCTCTTCCCTCCCCGCCCCTCAGTAACCTCTCTTGGAAGACATTTTATATTGAATATCCTAGTAGCCTAACAGTGCACCAGTGAAAGCCAAGAGTTTGGTAAGCCAAGAAGAATGGAAAATTGGAAAAAAACTCTGTTTAGCTACAGGGTTCCGAGACGAAGATCTTTCTCTTCATCATTTTCATTCTCGTAATCTACGACAGTTTGCCATGAATCACTTCGTGATTTGTGCAGTCTCCGAGCGAACGTGACGATAACTTTATTTGGAAAAAAATGTTATTTTAGTGTTAATTTTTTATTTAAGATCGTGAAAAATTATTAATTTTTCACGATCTTTGTGTACCGAGATAATGAATATAATACTTTGCAACCAGTTACTTTATGACTGGATCATTTTTGATGGAATTTTTTTCCATAACTGTAATGGTTCATGTTTACGAAGACTTTTAAATTTTGGCTGATTATGACGGAAAAGTAATTTTGAGTACTTTCTCAATCGAGATATCAAAGATATTAGAATATTTCAGCTTCGAGGCGCCAGTTTTCAAATTTGGGGGCTCAAGTATGCGAAGATTGTTTTTGTATTAAGTTCAGTGCGATTAAGTTTTTTTTAACCCGAATTTGTACATAATCCGCATCACGTTTTCACAAGACGACAAACTTTGGGTCCAAGGTGAAGTTCTAAAAAAATCAACGTAGTGTGAAATGGAAAATAATTTGTTTCGAGTAAAAATGTGTTTCGTGCCGTTCATAGTGATAAAAATGGTTGTATTTGAAGTGCGGTATAACTGAATGATCTCTACTGTTTTCCTCGTATTCTCGCGCGTTCGATTATTTGTCGAAGGAATATATGGTAGCGTCGAGATGTAAATGCGCGGTTTTGCATCTCACGAAACGTTGGTAATTCGCGACTTCCGTTCGTCGTCGTATGGTACACATTGCGATGAGTGACTTTTGAATGGGAGAGAGGTCACACAGAGTATCTTATTGTGAAAGTGAGAGAGAGAGAGAGAGAGAAAGAAAGGACGAAAGAAAAAGTCGGTAAAAATGAACGGGGGAGATGAAAAGGACGAGTAGCGGTCATCGTCGTCCGTTGCGTGGACAACGTTGTGACTCGCGAAGTAAACAAACTCAAGTTGGTATTTTCCCTCTTGCCTTTTTCTGCGACCGTTTGGTGCTTTCTGCGATTTTCACCAGGCCTCTAAAAGCGGGGACAATCAGTCTTGTGGCCACTGGAGAAGAATAAAGCTTGGTGGTGCTAGACGCGATGAGCGCTCTTTAAGAAGATCGTGAAGTGTTAAGGGGCGCTAAGGAGAGGGCGTGTCGCACCCGTGATGGACCATTATGGACCAGTAGAAAAAAAAACAGCGACTGAGGATGACCAAGAGAAGGAAAAAATACCAAAAGACGAAGAAGGAAGGCAGTGTTGAATGCATCAGTCGTTCTAAGTGGCAACGCCATTCAAGAGGACCTTGAGAGGAGGGAGGGGGCATGAGACGAGTCTTCTCTCTCGCTAATTTTCCCCCATAAAGAGCCGTGGATTGAAATAAATAACGGAGACTAACAGAGGCAGACCTGGCGTGTGTCCATTTTGAGCCTAACTCTTCTTTATTTTTGCTGCTTTAATACGTGGACGCAGAGAAAGAGGTGCGAAAAAGGCTTTCTTGGAGTTACACAGCTTTATCTTCCGACAAACTCTGCTCCTATGATCGTAAGATATCTTTGAATGCAAAGGAGGTGGGTGGATACGCTCCATTTTTTATATATTGTGCTTGCGAAAAAAATGTTGTACTCAAAAACCTTTTCTGTTTATATTCAAATTTCCATGAAAAATATAACTGCAATCTTATTATAAAAAATTCTTCCAAATGAGCGTGTTCACCTAATTTTCTATATCTTTGACATTTTTTCGAACTTTGATTTTTAGGTTGTTTTTAAATTTGTCACGCCCCACGATCATCCAATTATGCGAAAGATCCCATCTAACGGATGCGTTGTGAGAAATATTTGCACTACGTGCCTGCATTGGCTTTCATACGAATAAGTGATTGCAGAATTGAGAATGGTCCCAATTGGCACCAGCTTCGTGGTATTAATGTTAATGTGTTCCATCAGCATACGAGGTAATTCATTTTCCACCTGTAACTGTTGGTGTCAGCCGGGAGTAAGGTCGTTGCGGTTTGGCAATATTATCCTTGTTTTTAAATTAGAAATGGTGGGTCCATTTCTTAATAATCGACAGTTCTGCTTATCTATGCATAGTTTCCTGTCATGCGGTTGGCACGTCCCACGGTTGTTTCTAAGCCATTCTTCGGGGAGTTTAGATTCATTTTTTGTTTACGAGCGTTAACAGCCAGCTGAACAATTCATTTTTTTTATGGCAATTTTCTCAGTTGATTATTCATGAAAAGTGTTGCATGGACTAATTTTTTTGGAACACCGAGTTACATAATCGTTGACACCATTCGGTCCGGGAACGAGAACTGCTTTCCGAACCATCTGTTGCTACTTGAGACGAGATCCGCGGGAGTAGTTTTGCCTTGGATATATCGTTGAGTGACCGCGAAAAAGAGAGGAATAAAAGTGGTATGTGTAAAGGAGATGGGCACGATTGCTGCGAGAGTCGAGGTTTCGGGGGATGCTGGTTAGGTGTCGTCCAGTGTCCGAGACTGCAGACCAGAAAGGGGAACTCTTAACGAGTGACTCGACTCTGGTGGTCCGAGTCCATAATGCCTTAGTTTCCATGCAAACGGCCCATACGCCACCATACTTTACGCATAACCGGGTATTAACATGGGAATGGTGACCGGTGCCCGGGCGCCTTCCAGACCCTTTTTTCACTCCTCTCCACTTCTCGTCTGCTCGGCATTTCTTCTCTCTTTAATCCCTCCGCGGATGTCTCATAGCAGCGGGGCCGAAAGCGCCGCCCTCGTCTTTCTGCGGTATTAGCTATGATGCAGTACAAGGGAGTGAGAGAAAGAGAAAGGAGGTACTGAACGAAAATAGTTTATATCCAGCTGGTTTTTTGCTTCGCGCAGCTCGAAACGAGCGTGAGAGATCAGGATCACGATCCCTCTTGGGGTTTACGAGCTTGGCACTTTTCAAGATTACATGGCGCTCTTTGAAGCTTGGCTTCTAGAGCGAACGATTGACCGTCCTGTTTATCTCTTCGTTGTCCTCGTTCTTCGGTCACCAAGCCTCTCCCCCGCTTCTTTGTACGCTATATTGGATATTCCTGGGGTCTCATGTGCCCACTTGAAGTTGCATGAAGAGGCAGAGGTACGCTGTACTTATGGAGCTATGTGGGATAATGTGTAGACCTAATAAGAGCGGGGACTGTTCGTCGGTACGTGCAAGAAGCCATTCCCTCATTGTGCCAATCCATCTGGACCCCTACACGTCCGCAAATGGCCGCTACAAACAAACGAAGATCACGTAACCAGAAACGACAAAGATGGATATGCTTGGTTGAGGCGAATACTATTGGAATCACTGGCAGTTTGCATTGATTGCCCTGCTACGAACACTTCTACTATATGGTAGTCATCTTCTACATAATTCTGTACATCCGTGCAGCCAGGTAACCATTGCAAACGGACTGTCCGTCGCTCAGATACCATAAAGATACACTTTCATGGTATGAGTTCGTGCAGCGCACGAACTCATGTCCGGTTGGACTTCATTCCCATATTACTAGTTTCATTTTGCTCTTTCATATGCTGCGATGTTTTCATGAACTCTGGAGTTTTGGAGGGTTGTAAAGTACGCGAGCTCACTTTTTCAACTAAACATTGACTCAGGTACCGAATCTAACACGTCATTCACAGTCTCAGGAACATCAAGCAGCTAGTAACGAGTGCTGCTTTATCCGATGCGGTACTTTCTTGATTCCCATGATTCTCTGCGCTGGACTGTACAGAGCATCAGATCCCAACATATATCGATATTCCGTCCCACACCAGTTATAATGTCATTTGATGATCAGCACTGGCTACATCTATTACCAGTCAGTGCAGTCACGTCTTGGTTCAAAATGCCTTGGTGGCCGACACCTCTCGCCTTGCTCTTGCGCCTCTTTTCTCTACGTACGTGCGAACGTTATACTTACGTATATGTGAGGGTACAGACATACTTATAGCGTCTGAAATCTCACTGCTCATGCTAAGTGCCCAATCTCGAATTTAGAACGGTGATCGTGCGATGGCTTAACTGTGGCAAATCGCTCACGCCATTCACCTCAATGATGTTTTGTTCTGTGACGAGATCACTCTCCGTACAATTCTCTGTTATATCTTCTCACCATTAAGCTGTTAAAGAAAACCGCCGTATTCGCAAATACACGAGCTTGGGTCTGAATCATCGACTGCTCGTACAAAATCGGTAGGAGGTTATGGTTAATGTTTGGGTTGCTGAAGAACGGAGGAAAAAAATTGTACAGGCTTTAAGTTCCAAAAGAGAGTTTTTCAAAAATGAGCTTCAATTATTTTTCCTCTATTCTTACAGTCATTTGCAAAATAAATGAATGATTTAGGCTGCTTAATTGATAAAGAACAAATGACTCGATCGACTGGATCGTAATTTACGGGTTTTTATCGCAATTCTAAATCTTTATTCGTCATGACTCTTATAATTTGTAACCGCGGCAGTGAGTTTTCTACATAGCAATACACACAGCTCTAATACAGAGCTTCACGATCGCCGAGGAGAAATATCCGCGAATCATCGTTACCCCGAATGTCCACGGGAATGGGGCCGAGAGTTTATTCGCGGCAGTCTCTGTACCGATTCCCAGGGGAATTACGCGACCAACCATTTCATATAATGTTTCGCCTCTCATCTTTTTTTACTTTATGTCCTCCCCTGCCCGATTTTCTCCTCCTTTGCAGAGGGAGTCATCGCTGAACCTCAAAGAAGGCGAGCAGAAGTTGACTTAGAGCTTTCGGTATTTTTTTTTTTAAATTATTAGATTATTTTGGGTAGTCCCGAAAAAACTGAAAAATCAATCGATCGATTCTTGGACTATTTTCATTCGTACCATTTGAAAAGAAATTTTGTAATTTGAACAAAATGAGCCATGCTGCGGTCCCTCAATGTCTCAACAAATAGCGCTGTAAGCTCTTCCAACTTCCAAATAGTCAAAAACAGCTTTTATTACCTGCAGCCATCGCTTGGCTTCACGGAGATAAAATAAATGTAAAAAATCATATTTATCAAACTTTGAATTTCTCCGCGGATTTTTGTGAAACACACAAAATTGAAGAACATGGAAAAAATGAGATCGGAGAACCTGGCGAACGGATCATCTTGCCTGTGGGCAAGTGCAAGAACGTTGCGACAGTTATTAGTCAAGATTAGCCTTTCCTCATCCCATGTGTATATACACATAAATGAGTCTCTTCTTGTATATACACGTGTGCATCTAATATAACTATATATAGGCTTACACGTATATATAGCATGCATGTATGCCTATATTTTGACAAGGATCATCTGGGAATTAATCGAGACTCGTTTATCCGAGCTGGGATTACGATTTGTCTGCATTATGCTTGCTGGCTTCGGTATAAAACGTTTGCATAAATATATCTATATCTATAACAAGCTGAACACTCATTTTTTTCAAGTCAGAGGGATTTTTACGAAAGTGACTGCGATTAAGGGAAGCATGAGATAAAATTGGCAATGTCGTCATCAAGCAAAAGGCTTTAAGACCGGAAAATAGGTCATCCCTTATACATTTTTTAGAGCCACCAGTTTTATTTTTTATGAAAAATATTTAAATACGTTTTATAATTATTTAAAAATTAATTCAACAGATAAAAACACGTTAAAAACTATTCACAGATATTTTTGATTGGTTACAGACATACCATCTGTATAAGTCCCTAATTACCGAGCTGACATCGCCCTATCTTCAGGGCATTAATAATTATGCACGCTCGCTTACGGAGAAAACTTCTGGGCAGTGTGAAAAAACAAAAAGAAAAAAATAGTTTTTGAGCGTTATAAAAAAACGTTACAGCGAGCCTGAGACCTCGGGAGCCCTCAAGGAGTCTCGGATATAGTTAATTAAAGGCTGTAACGTGCGAGATCGCTGCCTTGCTCTTGGACAAGTGAAATCCACCCTCAAATACCAGTTATCACTTTTTTACTTCATTGAATCTTTTTTTTCGCATTTCTCTTGCTTGATTTTTTGTTCAACAATTAAAACATGGGGGATGGATCATTGATCCGTAATGTTCTTGATGCATCTGGGACTGATTTGAGACCGGTGATACATTTTTGTGACTTTTGCAATACACATATATCTTCTGAGCCAAATCTATTATGTCTGAGACTCATTTGTAACTTCTGAAACATATATGTGACCTCTGAGCCACACTTATGACATGTAAGGCCCACTGGAGACTCTTTAAACTTTAATTTGACCTTAAAACGAGGAAACAAGTAATAAAACTCGATTTATCAATCAAGAGGCTAAAAAGAGCTATTGTTAAGTTTGGATGAATGTTTTCGATACGAAGGCAGTGAATAAGGGTCACTGGAGGCTTTTTTCAGGGCTGGAGACTCGTACACGTGACATATGAATGTATATACATAGGGAGAATGTGATTAGCGTCCTCTCTCTCCTTCCCTCCTTCTCGCTTATTTTGTGGCTCTTGTCTGTTAGCTCGCATATACGAGGTTCGCGGCTTCTCTCCCGAGGTTGTCCGTGTCAGCGAGGAAGAATGGGAGTGAGAAAGAAAGACTATACAGGGACCACCCCCGTTGAGTTTATACATCGAGTACAGGTATCTGTACTATGTATTTACCACTATGGGATAGAGCGTAACGTGGATACATAACGTAGCTTAACTTACGAGCGAGGTGTCGTACTCCCGTCGTATCTCATTCGCGTATCATTGTGAAAACCCTCCAGCCACACCGATCTTTCCGTCTTCCTCTTCTTATTCTCCCATTTATTCTCATTTTTATTTCGTTCCTTTAATCTTTTGTAAATATGCTCGAGACCTTGCAAAATGGGTCGATCTGACCCATGCAAAGAGCGCGGAGTCACGGAGTGATGATTACAAAATTCATATCGAATGATTATCTAGTGGCAAAACAGTCTAGTGTAAAACCCGAGGTTAGGGAAGAATTTACTCATCAGCGAACCATTTTGTTGAAAACTGACAGTGCAAAGACATTTGGATTCTGGGCAATTGTTCATCATCGGTTGAGGTCCTGTGTAAAGTCTGTTTAAAGAAATTACCACAAAATTACGGACCCAGAAGTTACAACATGGCGGATGAAAGGCGGAAAATAATTGTTTGTGATAAAATTTGGTACGCGCTCAGTTTATTCAGGTAATTCATTTGGAGTTCGTGTATCATGATTATTATTATTATAAATGATTTGAAAAATCATGGAAAATTGACGATCAATTACCGGAAACTTTCGCTCTCTGCTGACGGTACAGTTTCTCCAAAAGAGCATTTCCGCTAACTAGCATATAATTATAATTATAAGGTTAAGTGATTATCGAACCATTATTGTCGATCATTCTGCAATGTTCAAGGAAAAAAAAGCTGAAAAAAATGTGATACATTTTTTTTTTCACGAGACAGTAATCCTGCTCGTACGGTTGTGAACCGTGTGATCTTTTGGAATACCGTGCTCGTAAATATATAGGCACATTATGTATATAATATGCGGTCGTTGAGAGTGAGATCTCAAATCGACCGACACGGCACGCTTGAAGCGCCGAGTTGAGAAAGAGAGAAAAATGAAGGAAGAGAGAAAGGGAAAGAGAGGGAGCAGAATAGAATAAGGGAGAGAGATAAAGAGGAGTGAATGAATTAGAAAGAGAGGGAGAGGGAGAGAGGGATAAAAAGAGCTCGAGGGAGCATTAGATAAAGAAAGAAAAAGAGAGAGGGATAGGTAGATAAAGTAGAGGGCGAGGGAGAGAGAAAAAGAGGCGGAAAGTAAAAGGAGAAATGAGTGCAGAGAACCCTCTCGCATGCTCGACCCCTCGACCACCTTAGTTCGCTTAGGATAGTCGCAAACGCGAATTAATGAGGTGCATACGTCATAGCGGGACATTACGCCCGCGATCTAAACCCGATAAAGCATCACGAGAATAGAATTCGCTATATACACATAGGAGGGGAAATTTTGTTTGTTTTTTCTGTCCGTCGAGATGAATCCTCTTACGATGCCAACCAACGTTATTGAGTACACACATACAGCTATATAAGTTGCGAGATTTAATAATTCTCGTCTTGCCCCAAGGAACGTCTCGCGTTATATTTCAATCTCCGATATATCAAAGTCTCGAAACGAACGAAATAAATGTAGCTAAATCTTTTACTTTTTAATTCTCACGGAAATTCACATTTTACCGTCCACTACCAAGTAAAACTTATTTCACGGCTTTGAAATTTGTTTTTAGATTTTTTTTTCACCATTTTTGACAATATTTTATCAATTGAAACCAGTAACAAGTGTTTAATCGTTTCAATCAATCAATTTAGACGTTTGTTGAAATGGATTATTTTTAATAAATAATAACAAGTAAAATTTAATCGAATGTTTTTTTTTTCAATTTTTATTGTATCATTGTCCTGAAAAAAAATACTTGTAAACGCGCACATGTATTAGTAGATAAAAAAAAGAGACCCTTATTCTTATCCCTTAAGGATTATACGAAGCAGTACGAACTCGGTGAACACGTTATACTATATTCGAGGTGCACGGGGTCAAGAGTGATTCTCGGCTTGATATACGGAGATGCTCCAGGCCAGATCCGATATCACCAGAAGGCCGTTGCTTACCACTCCTGTACGTCATTTGTCTCCGAGTCTTTTACACCGTATCTTTACACAGCGAGCACTTTGCTTACGGTGAACACAACTCGATGCATTGCAGTCCAGTGCAACAAGCTACAACTATAGATACAAGTCGACGTACCGGGTGGTAACCTCGAGAGAAACGGACACCCTTCAAAATACATTTTTTTCTCATTCGGCTCCGATATTTAGCTGGGATACGTTTTTATGTGACTTGAGAGTTCATAGCTGCACGAATTTGTTGCTGGATCTTACAACAAATATATATCAGTTATTTCTCTACGATACAGATGATATTTGAAATGATTACCGCATTAAAAGACGCTGGAAACAATAATAGTTTGTTCTCAAGCCGCTAGGTGTCGAGTACACCAAACGTTTGTCACAAATGCAGGCTCTCATTCAGTAGATTATAAAGGCCCGTATGTGGTCAATGTTATTACTGTTAATAGTGCATCACGGCGTGACGATTGCGACATATTATAATTGAATAATACATTACTGTATGATTTTAAATAAAAATGCTAATTTCGTATTCTCAACGTGAATAATTGTTGTCATCTAAGTGACCATATAATTTATTTTCCTTCGGAAATTGAGGACTTTCCGGGAGTCGATCGTAAGCAAGTCTCTCCAGCGATAATTTTCGATTGAAATAATACGAGAAAGCCGTAAAATATTGATGTGGGAAGTTGGGTCGACTAGGAGGACACTGGGTAGGACATAGTGACAAGAGTAAAGTTACAAGCGGAGGTTACGTACAAGAAACTTAGGACCACCCACGGGTCGAATCGATCAGCAACTGATATCCCCACTAGGAGCTACATTGAGGAGCTATAGAGAGCGAGTGAGAAAGATGAGTGGAGATGAGAGAAGCGTGAGTTTGGACGTCGTACAGGATCAAGGGAGAAGAAAGAGAAAAAAAAAACGACGTCGTACAATACCAAGTGGAGAATGCTTGTGGGAGCAAGATGGCAAGAGTTACAGGTGTGTACATCGAAGAGGCTGCTCTCTTGACTACCCCTTCGACATCCACTCCGACCTATACGTGCTGACCGTTTCAAGACGCGAGCTCCTCAATTCATGATAACAGCTTTCGGAACTGAGCCCGTTCCCGGGTGCTCTCGACAGTCGATCTTATCGTAACAGAGAATTATCGTTCGAATGGCAAGTCAGCACGGTCGCACGCGCTTGACCCTTTCCAGCGGTGAAACAAATCATTGCTCCTCTATATATATACACACACGTATACTGTATGTATGTGTAAGGTACCTAAGGCATGGAGAGAGAGAAAGGACTCGACGAGATGAACAGCATCCACGTGGAGAACCCGATTCCTATCGAGGTGTATGTGTGTCTGTACGTCTCCCGCGAAACTTCGTCGCACGAATCTCAAGCCCAGCATCCGTGTGGACTATCTTCTCTGTTGTATGTGATTGTGTGTGTGCATGTATACTACGAACGACGTAAGAGGACACCAGATCGCGCAGAAGGCGAATCGTTTTGTTCTTTATCGCAGAAAAGGGGATTATCGAGATCAACGGATTCCTTAGGGGAAACATTGAATTTTTTTCTTATTTTTTGTTGAACCATATTTTTTGCAAGATTTTTATTGTTTTATCGCGATCGAGACGGGCCTTGGGAATGTTTCTAGTCCCACGCGAGTCAAGCTCGAAATGGAACGAAATAACTAAATACAATTATTTAGAATTAATTGTGTTAATTGAAAATGTTTCCTCAGCTGGAACGAAATTGTGATTCCGGAAAGTCCTCGTTCGTGGAGGTCGCATGACGCTAAACTGCAGGAACCCGATACTCCCTGACATCAGACCTGCCCCCAAGAATTTAAATCCCCGTTTTCATTGCTTTATCAATCAAACTTTTATTGTTATTGTCGTCTTAAAATTTTATAGTTGTCAGAGATCCGTTAACATATTTCCATCCGATTATATCAAGGATGAGATTTAATGTGGGACCGCGAGGGTGTGAGGGAAGAAAAAAGACAAAAATTGGAATGTCACATTTGATGCGCGATAACCGGGACGCGCTAATTTTGTTGCCATGAATTATTTATCGAATGTAATGGGATTTATAGGTGTCGAGGTCTTTGGCTTGGCGATGTTATGATGCTGAAAACAAGATATACATTTTTTTTCTCATAAACTCCGTGTCTCGTGCTAGAGCTGATGTAACCCTAAAGGATTTCGATCGTAAATAATTTAATATCTCTCTCTGATTGCCAGAAAATTTTTATTTCATTGATCAAAAAGTTTGAGTATTTTCGCGCTTGGGCAATCCAGTGTTAAATAGTCTGTGAGTGATAAACCTGCAATGTTGGAGAAACGAGAATAATCTTCGATAGAGGGAGAGAGAGAGAGAGAGAGCTAGAGAGAAGATGAGGAACACGTAGGCCACCGGGAGGCTGACCACTTGCTGACCCCGGCGATATCATAAATATCCGCAATTATCCTTAATTAATAACTGGCCAGGTAGCGGGGGGTGCGATAACGAATTTAACGCTGAGTTTCAGGCAATTTAGGTGAGGCAAATCCTCTCTTACCCCAGCATCCTCGTTTCTCCTTGCAAAACTCCCTTTCGCGCGTTCAATTCTCCTTTATCTTTCACTATGCATATGTTCATATGTATGTGTGTATATATGATACTCAAGTTACGGGAGAGAAGCGTTCTCGAAAGACTGTAAAGATTGAGCTTTATCGTTGTACCGACGGAGAACCACGTATTCGAATGGCACTTTCATTGCCTTCTTTCTAATTGCCCCGGTCGTCAAAAAATACATATACGAGAATAATAATACAACGCTCTTGCGTGCAGATGCTTCTTTAATGTACCACGCGAGTTACTCCGCATGCGCACTGATCTCGAAGATTTAGCGCGCAAGCGCAAAGGCCGCAAAGACTCAACGCGTGTGCGTAGAAGTCGATGATGCAACGTACAGAATTTAATTTGGTTCATTCAACGCGCACGTGTTGTAACTAGAAACCCAGTTGCCCGAACGCCATTAGCTGAAGCTCAGCCTAATAATTCGTTGAGTCACCAACTACTCGGGGTTGTCAGAGATGGATAAATTCCTTTTATAGTTAAGAAACCTAACCCGATCGCAGCGCCATTACTCCGTGTGTATCTTCACCAAATATTGGTAATCCATGTCTTTCAAGGCCAAGAATCCGACGAAGAGTTGTAGCATCTTCAATGAGGATCGTCTAGCAGTCCGGACCTGTACAAACAATTCTGAGGATGCACGACAAAAAAAGAAGACAAACACAAATAGCGATGAAAAACGGATGACTACGTTATTTAGCGCACTTGACGCGCCGGACTTTGTCACCCAAGTTATACAAAGTGTAAACACGACGCTCCATCTTCTTGAGAGATTCTGAATGAAGGAATAACTTTCAGCATTTCAATCGGTTCGGATTTCGGCTGTTAAAAAAATCCGTTGTGTGATAGCCGGTTTCTGGCATTGAGTTAATCGGTTTGGTTAAGTGTGTTTGGTAGAAAAAAGTTTGGTGCCTTTAAGAGTGTCAAGAAAATGATGGAAGATCATTGTGGCGGCTATTTTGAGAGTGAAGATGTCCTCGTAAGAAGCTGAGATCCTTTTGATGTTTCCGCCAGTTATCAATTGTTTACCTATCATAGATTAAAACTTCTTGAAGGAGTTGAGACGTAGTGCTCTAATAAGACACCAAAAAGATAAGTAGTTGGAAGAATGAGAATATCACCTTCAATCGTCGTGCCCTTTCCCTTACGATTCCTCTTATGAACAACTAATACCCGTTGGGTAAAATAATGCTCGTTGTCCTACGAAGCAAGCCAACAAACAGTATCTCACATACGCGAATAATGCCTCGTGAATAATATTTCAAAGATAGCTAGACGGTCGGGATCCAGAAGAGGTACCGTATGTATGGGTACGTGCTCGCGGCGGATAGCACACAGCTCGATATTATTTAGCGTCCTAAGGTCGCACCCACTTAACCCCGTCCAGTACAGGCGCGTTGACCATCTGCAATGGCTTCGCAGCGGCTCAATGCAAAAGGACTCTCCCTCTCTTTTCCGTTTCGTTTCTCCCTTGTCTTGTGCTATTGCCACAAAGACAGGGAATAAGTTGCTTGGGTAGAGTGGAAGGGACGACACATTCCGTCTGATTCCGGTGAAGATTTAACCGTCGTGTTGTCGCTTTATAAGACTCAATACGTGGCGTTACCAAACTCAAATCTTGCACACCTGTCTTTCAGGACCTGCGGTCGATTGGTAGTTGGTTTAAGTGTTACTTCAAATCTAGCTTATTTAAAGCACATCTTAGTTAGTTGCAGGTATAGAAATGGCTTTGACCTCAATATGATCTTTAGCTTGCGGTTCAACGAGGTTCAGAGTCGTGTTAGACAACACAAACGCGTCTCAATCAATTTTATTGCATAGCCCATCAATAGATGATTGTCAGTTAGGTGCGGGTGAATCCACTCAAGTTTAACCAGCTAAAAATAGTATCCGGTGTCATTGAAGGTTCGCCTACCGGTCCATAACCTCTTTGTACTAAGTCGAGCTGCCATATTTCAGGCTTAACCGAACTTCTGATCATCCTTCGACGTTTGCAATTTATCTTGCTTTAAGGTGAATTTCCCAAAAACACCTCAAACTGGCTTTTGAGCTTTGAAAGTCAAAGTAGAGCCGGGTTAAAATATATTTCAGTTAAATTTCTAGGTGACATTTGTTTGTAACGAGTCTCAAATGAGAGCCATTAGAAGATTGAAACAGAACCGAGGATTTATCTCGTAATAGATGCTAAGAGGACCAAAAGCCGTCAAGCTCGAGAAACGATTATCCACTTACGGTGCCTCTGCATTAATGAACGTCTATTAGAGTGACAAGCCTTCAAAAGGGGAAATGAGGGGGAGGTCCGAATATCCGATCAAAGTGCTGTTAAGGATCAGCTCGTTCCCAACTCTTTCACAAAGCTTTTTGGCGAGGTCAAAAGCGATTCCTCAATCGATAACCAACGCCTACACGCTCCTGGCACATTCAGAGACATGTCTCGAGTCACCTCATGCAATTCATCTAACTATACATAAGAGTAGCAAGATCCAATCGTTAACATTTTGCTAACTGATAGTCTACGATGAAATTTGTTGATTTTTTATGTAAATGTATACATAGTACCCGTGGCTGCTCGCAATATTTACCGTGCATAGCAAATTCTTGTATATATTCAACAGTAAGTTCTGAAAACTCCCCGATCCTATTACAACCGTAAAATTCGCACTAAAAATTACATAAATTTTTGGTAGTCTTTATGTATTCGAAGTATTTTTTTTTTCGAGGACCGAATTGAATCTGCACGGATCCCTGAGTTATGAGAATTTTATCTTATCGTTTGATTTTTGAAATTGTTTACGTTTGTATGTAAATTTGGCTAATAATAAACATTGTCGTCTGCAAATAAGTAAGCAAATAATTAAATAAATGCATGGCGAAATAATGAAATGAGCAAATAAAAAATAACTGAACGAATAATCGAATCTGTAGGTAAAATTGGATATTGGTATGCAAAAATTCGCAGACAGGTGGTTCTTTCGATATTTATTCACCAATAAACATCGAAATCGGTGCTTGTGACTATTTTGTTACGGCATTTGCAAACATAATATTGTAATACGAAAAAACGTCTTGTCTTCGTTGGCGGGCGAGAAAGAGCCGATTCTCCGGTCGTACAAATTAAATCGAACTGGTCGTAACTTCAAAATACTCGCGTCATAATCATAAATAACGCGGTCCCGAGGAGAGAGAGAGAGAGAGTTCCGATTCAAACTCACGCTTCTAAAGCGTAAGAACTCCAACGCATTTATATTATAGCATACTTATATTGAGTCGCACAAAGATACGAGATAATTACTTATCAGCTTACCGTATTTCACTGGATTATGGTGTACAATTAAAAAATTCTATTTTCGATCTTTCGACTGTCTTAAAAGGCAAAATACGAAAGTTATACGTTTCACCGCAATCATCTGATATGACGATTTTTTTGTGCAACCCGCGCAGAAAAAAGAGTCTCGCCGAGACGTCTCGGCGAGATTCGAAAAGAGTCTCGCGACAGTCTCGCATGGGCACGTTTCCAAGAAACTTTCAAGTTTCGCCGACACTCTTAAAAATTGGAAAAAAATTGGGAAAAAAAATTTCAAAGGATGGATTCGAT